>JAINUT010002655.1:0-182856 GCA_020205555.1 Panax stipuleanatus | reverse complement strand
CTACAACATGAATTATGAATCAAAATTAACACAAAAGATAAAAGGGTAATAGTGTCAATATATTTTTGATTCTTATTGTACATATAAGAATCTCAAATATAATACTTTAACAAAAAGAAACTGGTTATATACCTTGGTGCTCCTTAACTCTACATGATTGAAGTGACAGTATGTTAGGTCCCTGAATAGTTTCGGTTAAATTAGAACATAATTCTTCAGCAAAATTACCCCACAATGTACAAACCAACTGATCCTTTCTGGAAATAAAGAATAAACAGGCAGAATAAAACAATAGCAAAATAGTATATGCAATAAAAAAATATTTATTGCAAATAGACCTGGCAAACGGGTGGGCCGGGCCGGGCCGAGAGTGGGTCAGGCCAAAAAAGCCCGGACTTTGCTAGGCTGAAATATGCGGCCCGTAGCCCAACCCGGGTCGGACTGGCTCGCCCGCGGGCTTTTGCATTTTTTTTTTTACTTAATCTTGTCTTGCCATCACACAAATCCATCAAAGGAATAAACTTATACATGAAAGGGAACCAAATTAAAAGGATCAGATGAAACAAAGTGGGAAAAAAAGTAAAAATAATTCGTATAGTTTGGGTTTACTGTAGTTAAAATATTACCATTCAAAATTGAAATTTAGTAAAATCCCAAAGCTAATAAGTAATAACTAATAAGTAACAACCCAAGCAATTTCTCAAAAGTGCCAGCTTTATGTCTTCGGTAAACAGCCAATTGCATTAATTATAAGATGGTAAAAAATTGAAATTCTAACTAAATTCAAAACCCCAATTCTTATTACTCCTACCATCAAGAGTCCCACTCCCGGATAATAAAATAAAGGAATTTCTTAATATGTGTCCTTAGGACACATGCTAAACACACAGTTTAAGAGAATATTCCCTTGAATTGTGTGTATATTCTCTTAAACTAGTGCAAATGCAGAAATCAATGAATATGCACACAGTTCAAGAGGAAATATTCTCTTGAACTGTGCGCTTAGTATGTGCCCATGTGCCCTTAGGCACATGTTAAGAGAACCCTAAAAATAAATTACCAATCAGCACTCCATTTTCAACATTCAAAGCAACCAAATAGGCCATAAATACATAAAATTAAAGTAAGAAAACAATAAAATTTTTATAAAAAATAAAAAGAAGAAAAAATAGCAGTATATACCTGAGGGAAATCAAGATAGAGAATAGGGCTTTTGGTACCAAGGTCATCAGCTCGCCAATTTTGCCACCGGAAACGGGAGCCAAAAGACCAGGAAAAGCGAAGAGAATTTTGTTCTTTCGCTGTGATTTCCTCAAAATATCTCTGCCGTGGTGCTTCGCCACTATCTTCGACGGGCTCAGAACTACCGCCGATGAGCTTGAACTACAAATTGAAGACGAAACCTTCGCCGGAGCATCACTAGAGAGAGGCGAGAGAGAGAGAACTGAGAAGACCCCAGAGGCCAGAAGGTGAGAGAGAGAAAGGAGGTGGGTTGAAGCTGCGTAGGGAAAAGGATTTGGAAAAAGAAAAAAACAAAATATAAGAATATGTTTGAAGATGTATTTAAAACAATAAGATGATGTAGCTTAGATGGTTTCAGTTCTTCTTTACTCGGCAAGAGGACCTCAAGTTCAACTCTCAGGGCCGTGCTAAAACGGCCGCCTAACAACTTGGGGATATTCAACTCTATTGAAGAAGATACATCAGTTAACGTCTAAAACAATAAAAGGATCAGACACTTGCAAGTAACAACTTGGGATATTCAACTCTATTGGAGGAGATACATCAGTTGTTGCTATAAAATTTAACTTAAACTTATGAAAACTTATGACGGGTGGATTTAAATTTGACACTGTTGTAACCAACAATAAAATTTGTCATACATATGATACATCTGTTAACGTCTAAAACAATAAAAGGATCAGACACTTGCAAATAACAACTTGGGGATATTCAACTCTATTGGAGGAGATACATCAGTTGTTGCTATAAAATTTAACTTAAACTTATGAAAACTTATGACGGGTGGATTTAAATTTGACACTGTTGTAACCAACAATAAAATTTGTCATACAATATCTAACATCCTCTACCAGAATTTCTTTGAACTTTCTTAGTAAAGAACTCTTGACTGATGCATGAATTCTACCACTCTGTTATGAAAAAAGGAACAAAAATAATTAACTAAATATGATTATTTTAACAAATAAAGGGAACTAAATATTGATTTAAACTTGATATATGAAAGTTTGTAAAGAATGATACATTTTCATCGATTAATATCATCTCAATCGTATTAATATGTTCAGTATTCACAAAATTTGGGATGGTTCACAGGCGGATTATTCGGACACTCAACCTCCAATCATGTCCGTTTGGAGTTATAGAATAAATGAAGTCCACTCTTCGAGCCATTGACAGTAAAAGACATTGCAAAATTAAAAAAATGGCAATAGAAGAAGAAGAAGAAAATATAAGAGGGTAGTGTAGCAGCAAAACTTATGAAATGCTCTTGCACGATAGTCAGACTGGATCCAATCATCATATATATATATACATAGCTCATAAACAAATACTGAGGAATTTTCGAAAACTCCTCCGAATTAAAGATAGAAGACGAATAGATAGATCCAATCATCTGCAGGTTGATTCAAAATCCACAAATTATCTAACAGAATACCCCTTTGTATTCTCGACAATAAATACTATGCAAGAAGAGAAGATGAAAAGATTTGTGAATTAGATTGATCGGATTAGGGCATCTTCAAAAATGAAGTGTAAAAGCCGAACGTGAAAGGATTTGGCTGGGTTAGGGCGATGAAGAGTTAATAGCGTGTAAGCCAAATCATCAAATGCCCAATTTGAGTTGAATCCATCGTGAAAAGAGAAACTAGTTATAAATGCTATTGATGGTGATAAATAACATTAAAGAAGGGGAGTCAAATATTTTCTTGTTAAATGGGCAATGATATAAAATAAATTAAGAGTTTTTTTTTGTTAAACGTGTAAAATATAAAATAAGAGAAAAAGTAAATCGGATGACAATGTAAGTTTTGGGGGGGAAATTGTGTGTCAATTTTTTTTTTGTTTTGGAGGGAAAAATTTAGCTTCAATGTATTCTACTTTTATATATAGTATATGATCATAATATTTGAATAGATCAATATGGAAATGAGAAAATAAAACTTATGCTCCAATTCCCTCATGTCCAGACAATAAAATTGGAACTATTTTAATAAAATTGGAACTATTTTAGTTCACAATATTTCTCGACATCTCATCTATATCTATAAAATTCTCATTCCCATTGTCATATTCTTGTGCCCCAATATGGCCTTAACTATTGTGACTAAAGAATGTTATAAAAAAGAGAGAATAAAATGATATGTATAATTGTAGTTGGTTATAAATATTAGATCCACTAATATATAGTCGATCATCTTCTAATTATACTTAACACGTCATTTTGCATGCTAATTTTGTAAGAGTTATTTGTAAGGGTAAAATTAGTACTTGTGGCCTTAGATAATTCAACTCAGAAATTTCAAATCAAGATGGTAAAGGTTTTGCAAATATTTAGTAGGCGTGATTCTAATGGAATTTGAATTTTTAAATTTATAAAATTAGAGTTGGGTATGGGATATATTCTCCCCCTGACCACAACCCGATATATATATATATATATATATATGAGATATGTAAAAATTAAAAATAATCACACCTTAATTTAATTTATTTTATCGATGTTGGTCACAATTCAAATTCATCTTAGATTCGTAGGCACATAAATCGTTCATTGGGAAAGGTAGGTGTTTTTTTAACTTTAAATTTATATTTTATTTAATTACTCCTTCCGGACCCTTTGTCCCAAAACAGATGACTAAAAGTACAAATTTTTATATTTCTAAAAGGATCAGACAAAATACGTAAAGTGAAGGGTAACTAAGTCATTTAGTGGAATGGAGTCTATAAGTATAAAAATAAAAATAAAAATACTCATCATTTTATATAATCTTGTGGAGCCATTAACGATAAATTTAAAACTTTTTTATTTTTTATCATCTACTTTTACTTTTCTTGTATAAATTGTATTTTACTCATCATTTTAGGGACAAAGGAATTATAATAAGGAAAATAATATACATGTCCACAAGTATTTCACGAAGTTAGATAACGACCAACGTAGAAGTGTATGCGATAAGATAGAAAAAATTGAAGTGAGACTCTTCTTTATTCTTACCTATTTCATGTATCCATATACGCCGCAATCATAATGGGTCCTTTACATTACTATACAACAATTAGAAAGTAATTACAATATTAGTACATTAACAAAATAATTACAAAAATAACGCAATTCACATTAATAAGGAAACCTAAAATCAAAGAGAAATAACTGCCATAATTAATAATTCAAATTCAAATATTTAGGATTTAACAACAAAAACAAATTCAAATATTCAAATTCAAATTTTCATCTCCCCTCACAGTAACCCTCTCCTCCGCTACTCCGCCACGAATCTCCTTCTTCACAGGTTGCCCTCTTCGCCGCTACTCCGTCGCGAATCTCCGTTGTCCAAAACACCAATGAGAAGAAGAAGAAGATTCTCCCTACAAAAAGTTTGAAAATAAATAGATGAACTCTTACTGTTCTGATTTTTTTTATGAATATTTGGTTACCCACAAAAACTAAAATGGTTACCTTTGTATGAAGGGTTGGCTATCAACTGCATCACATTCAAACTAAATTGGTAACTTAATAAACTGAATTGGTTACCTTAGTCTGAAGGTTTGGCAACGTCATCTTCCTCCTCTGTCACCGTGAATCTCCGCCTGTTGCAGATCTATCTGAATATTCTTTTTCTTAGGGAGGTTGACCAAACGTACAGAAATTTCACTCGGGACACTTCATATACTGCAAAAGTCAAGTACAATAGTAAATTGAGTCAACCTTAAGCTGATAAATAAGTCGACATACTAATGGTAGCTCCAGAAGAATTTACTGCTAATTTAAAAATTGCTAAGACAGCATATATGCATGGTGAGTATCAATTATATGATTCCTCAAAAGACAAAAAGATCTCCAACTAGATTTCGTCTACAAACTCCATAAAAAAAATATTGGGACCACAAATCCAGAATATATGATACTAACTATTTAAAAACAGAAAGCAGAGCTTCTCCTTTAAAACGAAAATACAGAAAGGGTGGAGGTGGATTGGTTCCCTTGGTATGAAGGTTTGGTTACCTTGGTATCAATGTTTAGTTACCTTAGTATGAAGGTTTGGTTACCAACTGCATTATGAAAAAACTGCATGTGTGGAGGTGGATTGGTTACCTTGGTATGAAGGTTTGGTTACCTTGGTATGGAAGTTTGGTTACCAAGTGCACTATGAAAAAACTGCAGGTGTGGAGGTGGATTGATTACCTTATTATGAAGGTTTGGGTACCTTGGTATGAAGGTTTGGTTACCTTAGTATGAAGGTTTGGTTACCAACTGCACTATGAAGGTAACCTAATAAAACTGAATTGGTTACCTTGGTATAAAGGTTTGGCTACCAACTGCATCACATTCAAAATAAATTGGTAACCTAATAAAACTAAATTGGTTACCTTTGTACGAAGGCTTGGTTACCAACTACACTATGAAAAAATTGCAGGTGTGGAGGTGGATTGGTTACCTTGGTATGAAGGTTTGGTTACCAACTACACTATGAAAAAATTACAAGTTTGGAGGTGGATTGGTTATTTTGGTATGAAGGTTTGGTTACCTTGGTATAAAAGTTTAGTTACCTTGATATGAAGATTTGGCTACCAACTGCATTATGAAAAAACACAATAACCAAAAGACTCAGATGTATAAGAGTAAGAAAAAGAGACCCACAAGTCTCTTCTTACACTTCCTAGTACATTGTTGTCAAACCTTTGTGACCCGAGACTTAGCCTTTAAACAACACTTAAAATCACTAGGAAGTGTAAATCTCCCTTGATATTTTCTACTACAAGAAAAGAGTGGGCTCAGCCATCACCTTGGCTTCTGTCAAATCAAACTCATCCATCACCTTGGCTCATCCATAACCTTGGCTACTAAAAGAAATGAGTGGGCTCATCCATCACTATGAAGGCAGTGACGTGTTTGTGCTGAGGCAGTGAGGCATTTCAAGAGACCAACACTGAAGTCATTTCACCAGATTAGAAATTGTGGGATATATCCAACACTGAAGTTTTCGGTGAGAGTTTTCCAGCGAAGAAGTAAAAGAAATAGAAAATGGCGAGAGAGAGTTTTCCAACACTGAAGTTTTCTGGATGCCATCTGGCCGGTGGGAGTTTTGCGAGAGAGAGAAATAGAAAATGGCGAGAGAGAGATATAATGGCGAGAGAGATTGAGGATAAGTCAGTTGAGAGAAAGAGAAAATGACGATTGACCCACCTAAATTAAAGGAATCCTAATTGCACTAATTTTGTAAATAAATATGTAAAAATATGTTACTTTTGTAATTATTTTATCTATGTACTGTTTTTATAACTATTTTTAAAAATGTACTATAATATGTAATTGTTCCAATCATAATTCAGTTAAAAATTGATCAGATGTTTTTCATTAGGCCGTCATTTGTTTGAATAGGGCCTCATTAAGTAGGAATTGATACTAGGCCAAAATTGGCTGGTATTAATGATCCAAGCCCAAGAACATGCTGGACTAATCAGCCAGTTATTTGCAAGTTATACAAGGCATAAAAGAACCATTCTGTGTTTATTCAAAGATATTCCCATTTTTTATTAATCTTTAAGATCTAATTCAAATTGATTTACAAGTTCTTGCTAACATTATTTAATTGGTCACTATAAGAAACTTTTACAAACAATCTCATAATTTTTTTGCCCTACATATGATTTATTGGGGCCAAACTGTTATTAATTGAAATTGAATAAACCTAAATGCATGTTTAGGAGCTTGAGGTTGATTATAGAGGTTCATGTGATATCCATCTTTTGAACATTGCATAACATTCCTTAGGCCTGTATTCTGGAGCTGTATGGCCTCCCCCCTGACCAAAAGGAGACAAATAATTGTAATAGGTTGCTTAAAGTAAATAGTATACAAAAGAGAAAAATTAAAATGACGGTCTACTTAGACTGTGTTATAAAAACAAGTTGCATATGTATAGCCGCGAGTTGCAATCGCATAATATTTGAATGGAAACCGATATTTCCACATTATTTTTTTTGATATTTCCACACGTAGGGTCCACATATTAGCTGATGCGTCGAATTTTTATTAGCTAATATGTGAGCCGTACGTGTGGAAATATCAAAAAATGATGTAAAAATATCAGTTTCCGAATGGAATAAGAAAAGTCATTCCAAATGCAATTCTTTGCGATATCAATGCAAACTGTATTTATAAACTGTCCATTTTGAACTGTTTGGTATCTGGATCGAAAAAGATAAGGTCATATTAGCGTCCTCATTTTCCCAAAAAAAATAAAATAAAATTAGAGGATAAGAGTCAAATGAAGTGCAGAAATTTCTTGCCTTCACGGTTGCGAAAGTCATTTTGTTGGAGTAGGCCCTTGTATAACTGCACACTCGCAAAGATACATACCCAGAGTTAAAATTTATAGATTATGAGTTTACTTATAAATAGTAATCCCATTGTTCTTGAAACAACTCGGGTCAAATTCCGAATTCGGAACAGATCTCGGGTTAAATTCTAAATCCGAACGAATCAAATCTATCAAAATAAGGCCTTAAATCACTGGCCCAATAATATTTTCTTGGGTCATCTTAGCCCACCACAAGCTCAACCAAAAGGTCAGGACTTGAATGTATTATTGGTAGTAACTTAATTCTTTATACACAGACAAATTTTTTTCATATCTTTTGATGTAGGATTGGGGTGTTACAGTTCTAAAATTAAAAATACACTTTGACTTTTGAGGTGAAACGACGACATATTAAACTTGAAATTGATATGAATTTATTTCATTTTAGTTGATACAATTATTATAAAATTTATTTTATTCTAAACTTTTACGAGTGATTACCTTTGAAGTTTAATATGTCGTCGTTTAACCTTAAAAGTCAAATTGTATATCTAATTTTGGAACGAAGGGACTATTTTTTTTCGTTCCAAATTATAAGATTATTATTTACTTTTGAACGTGAATTTGAGACATTCATTAACGATTAAGAAACACTAAATCTTACAATGAGTATTACGATAATTATAATAATTATCATCGTATTGACGGAAATTATAGAATCAAAATGCTTATGTTGCCTTTAAAAAGTCAATAATAATCTTATATTTTAGAACGGAGGGAACATAAAGTAGCCGATGCTTAACATGGAACTCACCCTGCATATTGGCCTTCGACAATCCAGGGTCGCCAGTCGTCGATAATGGAGTAGTTTAGATTTCTTATCCAAGCTTGAGTTGATTGAAATGGCACAAGCAGGTCATGGTCACCACTGTTGATCAACATTCAATAAAAACATAAAATCAATGTGTAAAGATGTCAATAAGTTTTGGGGGACCGGATCCTGTCGACCGAGTTAGTAATCGGTCCCAAATTTTTTTTTTGACTTCCAAAAAATTTATAATATTTATTAGAACTGAAATTTTTACAGAATCTCGTGATTTAGGTGTCATTGGATACATGTAAAAAACAGGGGTGTATATAGTCTGTAAAACCCTGTTTTTTATATGTATCCAAATGATACCTAAATCACGAGATTCTGTAAAAATTTCAGTTCCAATAAATATTATAAATTATTTGAAAGTCATAAAAAATTAAAAATAAAAATTGGGACCGATAGCTATCCCGATCGGCAAGATCCGGTCTCCGTAGAAAGACTGGTAAAGATGTGTGTATGTGCCCATTTGCTACAGCAGTGCCTATTTGTTAAGAGCTTCCACTTTGTCTATTGAGATCGAAATTAAAAACAAGAACACAAAATTTGCGTCAAAAACCCACAACAGGAAAGACTAAGGGAGAGAGCCAGAAGATATTAATATATCAAAAAAGTGAAGAATACAATCTGAGAATTTCTCTTTGTCTAAAACTGAGGAAAAAAAAAGTAATAAACCCCTTTTTACAATAACATATATATATATATATATATATATATACACACCTTTTATTACACAGTCGTCTATGGCGACGGTTTTTTTTGGACTATAGCGACGGTTCACCTGTCACCATAAGCCAGAATAACTACAGCGACGGTTCAACGGGTGAACCGTCGCTATAGTCCAAAAAAACCGTCGCCATGGACAACTTATACTACACAGATGTGTATATATATTTTTTCGTGTATATATATATATATATAGTCGGACTAAAAACATAATAGTTTCAAATAACATAATTGGTTAATACTACGTTGTTACCATGCACCACTAAACAAAATAACAGATTCTTGAAATGAATCACTTAAGAGATTCCCAAACAGTCCCTCACCCAAAGATTAATGAAGAAGACTAAATTTCAAATTGAACCTTAAGCTTTAATCTTAAAATTGATCTGCACTCTAAACTTTATTTTGAATTAAATGCACCTTAAACTTTTGAGTTTTAATACAATTTGCACCTTTCGCACTAAAATTTGGGGTGAAAATTATTTTGATGTAGAAGTTGCGAAGGGTGCAAAAGAAAGGTTTATTGCATGGAATTGAGTCATTAAACTTACCTGTATATGAGAGACCTATAACCCTTTCTGCTAAGATTCACATGGTAAAGTCTACTGTCCGCAGTTGTTGTTTCGTAAGGCAAATTAGGGCTGCATCTAATCCATGTCTCTACTGTCCCCTGTGTTATGAGTAAGGGTGTAAATAAACCGAGTCGAATCGAGTATTGAGTTGCTCAGATTTAATTTACAAAATTTATCGAGTATAAAATAATGTTTGATTGAGGCTCATTTAGCTACCGAGTCGAGCAAGATACCGAATCGAGCCCGAGCAGTTTAAATTTTTCGAACGAATATGATCCGAGTATCAATAGAAAATTACAATTTGAGGAGGTTCGAGTAATTTATCAAACTTTAAAATTTGCTCATATTTGACTCGTTTATATTTCGAGTCGAGCTCGAATCGAACTTTTAGTCGAGCGAGTACGAATCGAGCCCGAACTGTTTGCTCATTTTACAACCTTAGTTATGAGTCGAGAGTTCATTTTTTTGTTGATAAAATCTTCCGTTGGTTAAGACTACATTTGTTTGCAAAAATTATAAGCAGGATACGACTATTTGTACTAATTTAATACCATTAGGTACAGATTATTTTATCCCATAATTAGTCCTTACTTTAATCTCATTTCAAAGTCTATTTGATCAAAATATAATCCAAGCAGAAAGATGGTATGATATCAAATGACCTTACAAATTAATTATCATAATTAGTCCATGAATTAAATAACAAAATAATCACGTGATAAAATAGTCCGTACGTAATGATAAATTAGTAAAAATATTCAGACCCCATTCATCTTTTTTTTTTTTGGCAAACAAACGAACGTACCTCTCTAATGTGGAGTGCTTTGCGAACAGTCTCATTGTTAAACCAGTGATAAGAAAGCCAATATCCGTCAACCTGCAGCCATTGTTTTAAAAAAAATTCTTTGATCTTCATATAATGATTAATGTGAGAGGGAAATATATTGGAAAACCTCAGCAGTTGGCGCAGTGGTTCAAGGTCGCATTGGGATGAGCCGTCAACTCGGACATTCTAAGATCGACTCCCACCCGCAACAATTTGTAAAGTCAGAAATTGTCATTGGGTATCTGTGGAACTACCGGCTAAGCGAAAAGGACTACCTAGATGCCAGATTAAAATACTGATAGATGCAAAGGGCATCGAGTCAGTGTTGTTAAAGTGAAACCGTCGTGAACGTCGTGTGGTAAAATGTTACGAATACCCATGTGATCTTGTCAAATGGGAGACAGATCCCACATCCATAGTATGTGATATCAATGGGGGTTAACATAAAGCCCCCTCTCTTGAATAACTATTTTTTCAAGAGAAAATTTGAGTTTGAATCTATACCCTAATTTCTGTCAAAATGTTGAATCATATGGCGAGCCAAAATCCTTGAATATGAATCCTTACTTCTTTGTTTATTTTTTTATTTAATTTTTTTAAAAGCTGGTCAAGAGAAAATAAAATGTAACCGAGAAAGTGGGAAATTATTGCGTTATTTTGATAATTGAGTTGACAATGGAAAAGAAACAAAGAAGCTAAATTGCATTGTGCATTTCATGATTTTTCGAAGTCATAATACACAAGTTTGAACAACTTTTTTCATATTTTTCTCATGTCAAAAAAAGCAAATAAAAAAAGCCATAAAATTGGTTAGATGACACACAACTGTCCATCCATGTTATAATACTTGGGCCACAGCCAAAACCATCCTAATTTTTATCATAACATATCCTAAGTATGCTTAATTTATCAATTTGGCACAATTTAGTAGGCATTTCTCATTCATGTATCAAAAGTTTAATATTAAGCATATGTTATCGACGTCACAAGTAAAGGAAAAGGAGTAGTTACCCGACAGTCAAATGCAGAAAGTAATGGTTTAGGCTTATTTTGATCCCCGAATCTCTCCACAAGTGCTCTTCTTCTTTCACCGGAGAATGATATTCGTAGCTGAGAAGAATCACGGCCACAATTCTTCTCCAAAATCTGTACCGGATTAATTCCATTGATACACTACAAAGTTGAAAATATTTTCCAACTTTTATGAACAAGGTGACAAATACACTACTCTCTCTCCGTTTAAAATTATAAGACCGTTATTTGACTCCGATTCCAGATGTTTTCAAATTTAAAATTGACAAAGATTCATTCAAGATTAAATAATACTCTCTCCATTTCTAAATAAATGACGTTTTAGAGTGTTTCACACTTATTAGAAAAGTCATTTATTGCTCCAATTCTGTTATTCAGATTGATATGAATTGTAACAATTATCCTTGCATGAATTAAGAAAATATGTATAAAGTTACATAGATAAATGAGAGAAAACTTATGAAAGAATATATTTGAGGGTAATAGAAGCAAAATAGTAATTAATGCTTCATAGAAATTTGTAAACGTCAAATATATTGAAAAATTTAAAACTCCCTAAAACGTCACTTATTTAGGAATGGAGGGAGTGCAACGGTTGTGTAGTACTAACTCCGTTCCTAAAAGATTGTCGTTTAAGGTTTTGGCACATGGATTAAGAAAGTCATTTAATACTAGTAAAATTTGTTTGAAATTTCATTACTACCCCTTTATGTGAAATTGAAAACTATTAATACAAGGGAGAGAATTTATTGGGACAATGAGATAAGATAGGGGTAATATGGAAAAGTAAATAATTTATTCTTCTAGGAAGTTGTAAACGACAAACATTTTGGAACAAATTTTTTCTTTTAAAACGATAATCTTTTAGGAACAGAGGGAGTATCTAAAATGTATTACTCCCTCGGTTCCATTTTATTAGTCGCTATTACATAAAACACACATATTAAGGATATTATTACTTTGCAATTAATATAAGTCCCTATTTCCATATTTGCCCCTTATATGTTGATTGTCTCTCTCCTCCAATTAAATTGTAAACTAACGTGTATCTCTCATTCCTTTTATTTCACTTTCTCTCTCTTCTCTATCATCAAGTCATTAATTACAATCACTCCATATTTCACTCTCTCTCTCTTCAAAAGTAAGTGGAGTAGTGTTTTTATGGGAATAAATTTCTTTGAAAAGTGGAGAGAAATTAGGTACTAGGAGTAGTAGTTTTATGAGAATAATTTCCTTGGAAAGTGGAGAGGAATTAGAGAACGACTATTAAATTGGAATGAAAAAAACTCCTAAAACAACTAATAAAATGGAACCGAGGGAGTACCAATTATAAGATTCATTGTTTGGCAATTGTTAATGAATTAGGTCAATTTTGAGTTTAAAATTATCTTAAATTTACATTCAGAAGTCAATAATAATCTTATAATATGGAAACGGAGGGTGTCTTAAGTAAACAATGGAAAGGTTAAACGAAATTAAGCATGACTTGTTATAACCTGATCGAAAGCCTCTAAACCACGCGAACACTTTTCGCTGTTGAGATCTAACTTTTGATAGTCAAGCCTGCAATTTCTCCTCAATGTCTGTCAATAGAAATTTGTAAATCCATCGGTTTCTCAATGCTAATGACATTTAAATCTATAAAAAGTTATGGAGTCTTGATGGACAAAAAACTAACCTCATAAAGTTCGTCCGAAATAAGTCCCATCCCATGAGAAAAAGGGATTTGGTAATTATACTCTTCAGGGAATGTTTTCGGATTCCCAAGTAGGTAACCCTGAATTTTCAAATATTAAAATTTCATTTACATGGTTATGCTGTTGGGTTTGATGGTCCTCACCCGTATGAGCTCTTCTATGTGCACATGATAATTGGACATGAGTGTTTTATAATTTCACCTATTTGTATTTTTATCTTTCATTGGAGGTCCAAATAAAAATATGTAAAATTGTAAAACACTCATTTTCAATTTTTATGTCCAATTATTTTGTCCGCATAAAATTTTTCTACCCATATAGTATTATTTCTTATGGAAACAGGTACATAAGTTTTACCACGTAGCTCACTACATGAGATTATACTTCAATTGCCTTTGGCACCAAGTAAATGAGTTGGCATAGCACGTGATAAATTATGTGTGGGGACAAAGTTTTTATTGCAATGTAAACATGGTGAAAGGAAATGACCTCCAAGTCATTTCATTAGGCAAGTTAGCTAGATGCTATTAATATAATATATATAGATAATGTTACTATTACATAAAAAAGACTCATATAATACTCACATATATATACATGTATATTTGTGGACCCCACATGTCACGTGAGACCCATAATATGTATGTATGTGTATGTGAGTATTATGTAAGTTTTTTTATGTGATAGTAGCATTATTGAATATATATAATAATAATCGGCATGAATCAAAGGGGAAGTATTGAGGGAAACAAAACTCATTTCATCAGAGAGCAAGGGTGGGAGAGAGAAACTAAGTATTCTTTAGAGAAAAATATCCAAACAATTGGGTTTGTTGTTTGAGGTTCAAAAAAAACATGGTTATTGTGGTGATGTAATTTAAGTGTGTACTTAAATTAATATATCTTTAGTTTATTATAGTGAATTTTTTCGAAGATCGTCCCGTTGTTTTTACCTTAGCTTGAGAGGGGTTTTCACGTAAAAATCTTGGTGTCTTATGCTTGGTTATTTCCATCTTATTTATTTTCTGCAATATATGTTTGTTATTTTGGTGGAGCTGTATATTTAATCTATTTGACATTTATTGATATTTTTTATCATTTTATTTATCAAAGACAAGAGTATTGGGAGGTGATTTTTCCCAACAAGTGGTATCAGAACCATGTTATTTGCTCAGTTGTCTTTGATAAATTTTATGGAGGAATCAGTTGGAGTCGTGATTAAATTGGCTTATTCAAAATTTTCGATTTGAAAGCCCAGAATGGAGGACATCCTTTATTGCAACTATTTGTATGATCCGTTGGAGCTTAAGGGAAAGAAGCTCGTGGATAAATCTGAGGCTGATTGAAATAAGATGAATATGAAAATTATTGGTCACATCCGACAGTGGATTGATCAAAGTGTGTTTCACCATGTTTCGCAGGAGACAGATGCTTACACTCTATGGACTACACTAAAGTCTTTGTATGAGAAGCATAATGTGCAAAATAGAACTTTTGTAATTCAAAAAATTGTGAACCTAAAGTACAAAGATAGAAATAGTGTGTCGGAGCATATGAGTGAGTTATAAGGTTTTGTAAACCAGCTATCCACCATGAAGTTGAATATTGATGATGAGATTCAGGATCTTTTTGTTTCTCAGTTCGTTACCAAACAACTGAGAGACTTTGATGGTTTCTCTAAGTAATTCAGCTCCGGAAAGGAAAATGACCATGCAAATGGTTAAGAACAGTCTTCATAATGAGGAGACAAGAAAAATGAGCAAGGCCTGAATTTTGAGACACAAACTCTTGTTACAGAGAACAAGGGCAGAAGCAATTTCAAGGGATCTCAAAGAGGACGCAATAAAAGCAAGAATTCTAGAGGCAAGTCAAAAACCAGAGAAGGTGATACGTATAGATGCTTCCATTGTAATAAGTAATGTCATTACAATAGAAATTACAGAATTTGGTTTGACAAATGAAAAATGGTGAGCAAAGAAAGGTTGAGGAGAAGAATACTGCAACCACACTGGTGCTTCGTACCATGCTACACCCAAGAAAGAATTTTTCACAATTTACAAAGCTGTAGACTTTGGGTATGTGAGAATGAAAAATATTAATCAGTCCAAGATTGTTGGAATTGGTGATATTTGAATTTAGACAGGGTTGTGTTGCACTATTACTTTGAGGATGTTAGACACGTTCCTGATTTGCATCTCAACTTGATGTATGGCATGGTTTTGGACAAAGAAAGATATGAGAATCACTTCGGCGGAGAAAAGTGGAGACTAACCAAGGGCTCTATGATGATTGCTAGAGGTGCTACTTGCTGCTCGTTGTATAAGACTCATTTGAAAGTGTGTTTTAGTGAGTTGAATGCAGCTGAGGATGACTCTTCGCCAAACTTGTGACATAAGAGGTTTGGCCACATGAGTAAGAAAAGGGTTACATTTGTTAGCAAAAAGGTCCCTTATTCCTTTTTCTAAAGATATTGTTTTAAGTCCTTGTGATTATTGTCTGTTTGGGAAACAATATAGAGTTTCTTTTAGTAGTTCCGCTAAACAAAAATCAGAGTTACTAGAGAGAGTACATTCTGATGTATGTGGACCCATTGAGGTTGAGTTTTTGGGTAGAAACAGGTGTTTTGTTACCTTTATTGATAATGTTTCGTGGAAGGTGTGCGTATTTTTATTGAGAACAAAAGATCATGTATTTCAACACTTTTAGAGTTTTCATGCTATAATTGAAAGGGGAAACTGGTAAATTATTGAAGTGTCTTCCTAACGACAACGGAGGGGAATACATTTCAAAGGAGTTTGTTGATTATTACAATAAACATGACATTCGGCATGAGCAAACAATTCTTGGTACCCCACAACATAATGGTATGACTGAGAGGATGAACCACACTATTGTTGAGAGAGTGTGATGCATGTTAAGAATAGCTAAGTTGCCTAAGTCATTTCGGAGTGAAGCTATTCATATTGCCTGCTATCTAATTAATATATCTCCATTGGTGCCAACGGATTCCCAGATTCCAGAGGAGATTTGGAGTGGTAAGGATGTGTCATATTCTTACTTAAGGGTATTTGGATACAAGGCATTTGCACATATCCCCAAGGAGTAGAGATTGAAGCTTGATGATAAATCTACTCCATGTGTATTTGTTGGTTATGGAGATGCAAAGTTTGGATACTAGTTATGGGATCTTGTGCAGAAGAAATTATTCAGGAGCAGAGATGTCGTGTTTCATGAGCATCAAAATTATTAGGATTTTGATAATGATGCACAACCCAAAGATGATAGAGTTCCAGCCCTCACTGTAGATCCTTCTCCATTACAGAATGCCACGATTAAAGAAGGAAATCATATTGAAGAAGTGATTGAGACAGAGTTACATAATAATGAATCGGATGCAGAGATTGTTAAGCAGGGGAGTAACCCCTTGATCTTGAAGAACCTTAGGTGAGGAGATCCACTTTTGAGTATCTTTTGTTTGCTAATTATGGGGATCCATACTTTTAAGAAAGTCAAAACTAATAAGGAGAAAATCAATTGGCTGAGAGCAATGCAGGATGAGATGGATTCTTTGCACAAGAACCACACTTATGAGTTAACTGCACTTCCTGAAGGTAGGAAAACATTGAAGAATAAATAGGTGTTCAAGTTTAAGAAGGATGGTGAAAAACTATTGAAGTATAAGGCTCGACTGGTCGTCAAGGGTTTTTGCTCAAAAGTAGGCATTGACTTTGATGAGATTTTTTCACCGGTTGTGACGATGATGTATATTCGAGTAGTGTTGGGATTAGTAGCTAGTATGGATCTTGAGTTTAAACAATTGGATGTGAAGACTATATTCCTTCATGGTGATTTGAAGGAGAAAATCTATATGGAACAACTAGAGGGATTTGAAGTTAAAGGAAAAGATCATTTGGTTTGCAGATTGAAAAAAAGTTTGTACGGCCTGAAACAAGCAACAAGGCAATGGTACATGTAGTTTGATTCATCGTGGATCAAGGTTACATCAGAACTGTTTCAGATCATTGTGTGTATGTTAGAAAATTTCCAAATGGTAACTTTATTATTTTATTGTTGTATGTGGATGATATGTTGATAGTGGGACAGGATGTTAACATGATTAACATGCTTAAGGGTAGAGTTGTTTAAGTCCTTTGACATTAAGGACTTAGGGCCAACTAAACAAATTTTGGGCATGAAAATTATACGTGACAGGAAAACCAAGAAGTTGTGGTTATCACATGAGAAGTATGTTGAATAGGTGTCTGCAAGGTTTAACATGGGTGATGCTAAACTAGTCAGCACACCACTAGCCAATCATTTTAAGTTGACTAAACGCATGTGTCCTTCTACTAAGAAAGAGAGAGATCTCTTATGGTAGCCGTTCCATACTCTTCTGTTGTAGGAAGTCTAACGTATGCGATGGTTTATGCGACCATATATTACTCATGCAGTTGGCGTTGTGAGCAGATATTTGTCTAATCGGGGTAAAGAACATTGGGAAGCAGTCAAATGGATTTTTAGATATTTGAAAGCTACTTCTAGTTTGTGTTTGAGGTTTGGTGGTTCAAATTTTATCTTGGAGGGTTTCACAGATGTAGACATGGCAAGTTACAAAGAAAAGAATTCTTCTTCGGGTTATTTGTTTACTTTTGCAGGGGCAGCTGTGTCACGACAGTCCAAATTGTAGAAGTATGTTGCTTTGTCTACTACTGAGTGTGAATATATTGCCGCTACTGAAGCTGACAATGAGATGTTATGGTTGAAACGGTTTCTCTAAGAGCTGAGTTTGAATCAAGATGAATGCATGATTTATTGTGATAGTCAAATTGCAATTACTTGGCCAAGAACGTCACTTATCATAATCGTACCAAACGCTTTGATGTTCGTTATCACTAGCTTCAAGAAGTGATGGAAAAGGAGTTGATGAAAGTAAAGAAAATTTATACTGATGAAAATTCATCGGATATGATAACGAAGGTCGTGACTCGAGATAAGCTAGAGCTTTACAAAGAGTTGATCGAAATGGACTCCAATTGACAGACAATCATGGTGAATGCCTCCTCTTTGAATTCGAAGGGGGGAGATTGTCCTCACCCACATAAGATTATTTCTTATGGAAACAGGTACATAAGTGTTACCATGTAGCTCACTACATGAGATTATACTTCAACTGCTTTGGACACCAAGTAAATAAGTTGGCATATATAGCACAGGTGATAAATTATGCGTGGGCACCAAGTTTTTATTGCCGTGTAAACTTGGTGGAAGGAAATGCCTTCAAGTCATTTCATTAGGCAAGCTAGTTAGATGGACTATTAATATAATATATATAGTAGTAATCGGCATGCATCAAAGGTGAAATAGTGAGACTGTGAGAGAAAAAGAAACCCATTTCATCCAGAGCAAGGGTGGGAGAGAAAAACCAAGTAGCGAAAGAGAAAAATATTAAAACAACTGGGATTTGTTGTTTGGGATTCCGTCACAGAGTTATTGTGGTGAGATAATTTGAGTAGGTACTCAGATTAATACATTTTTGTAATCTTTCAGTTTATTATAGTGGATTTTTACGGAGATCGTTCCTTGGTTTTTACCTCTTAGTTTGAGAGGGTTTTTCACGTAAAAATCTTGGTGTTTTGTGATTAGTTATTTCCATCTTATTTTTTTTTGCAGTGTTCGTTATTTTGGTGGAACTGCATATTTAATCTGTTTGATATTTACTGATATTTTTTATCATTTTATTTATCAAAAACAACAATATTGAGAGGTGATTTTTCCCAACACATGCAGCATTGTTTGTTTTCCTTTGTCATGCAATCGATAAACTTTCTGCTGCAATACTAGTTTTATGGACATTGTAGCTACTAGTTTAGATTAAAACCTTTTATATTAAACATACAGAATTGTACAAGTATCATCATGAATATTGGTGGTGGTGGTGGTGGTGGTGGGGTTGGTGGTGGTGGTGGTGGGGGTGGGGGTGGGGGTGGGGGTGGGGGTGGGGTGGGGGGTTAAGTTCGTTTATCAGTGTTTACAACATTTGTAACATTAGTGTGTAGTGCGCTCGGAGGTTTAAATGTTGCGTTTGTGAGTTTAATAAGTTGCATTTCAAATAATTTGTTTGTAGACGAACAAAATTCTCAAATTTGTTTGAACCTCCAAACTCTTCATAAGCTGATAAACGAAGAAGCACCAAGGCTAGTTCAATTAATGCTTTGACCAATCTATTTAAGGGAGACTGATATCAATAGAGTTAGAGTGTTAGTAAAGTTGACTCAATTGAAGGTAACAATTCTGCGGATTTCAAAGTGTTAATTTGTCAAAGTGCAGTGTTAATTTGTCAAAGTGCCAATAAATTTTCTGCTAATTTCCTATTAAGTTTGAGGTTCTACTGCTCTAAAATTTCTAAGTGACACAGTACACATTAGGTATGTTCAGTTATTAGTGCTTGCAGCGTTAGTGTTTAGTGCGTTTGAACAACCGTACCAAAAAATAGTACGGTGCATTTTAAGCTCTAAAGGTTGGGTTTACGAGCTAAATAAGTTGCGTTTATAATAAGTTTCTTGTAGATGAACAAGATTTTCAAGTACGTTCAGAACTCTAGGCTCAGCAAACGCTCTATAAGCTGTTATACGACAAGCACTACAATGAAGCCAATAAAATAAATATATTCAGTTAAAATTTGATGAGTTGGTATGGTCAATTTTGCTTAATGAATGAAAATCCAAGTCTTGAAAACAGAGGATAGATAACAAAACTGACTAACCTTGAGATTGATAGGCTGTTCAATGCCTGCTTCATTTTCTGCATTATCATAACAGTTGGGTACTCAAAAAAAATCAAATTTTCATGTCACAAATATATGTATACATAGTCTTACCATTTGAGATCAATTGAGTGATAATTGGAACAGTAATTCCTGAGTAAGAGTCTCCACCCATATAGAAGGGATTTGAAAGGAAATCAGGATGACTAATAAACCACTGCAAAATGCTTTTAAGAAAACATATTGTAAATAACTATTTGAGGTTCACTTAAAAAACTAAGTCGACTTGTCCAACAAAATGCACATACATCATAATCTCAATATATTCAATGTAGTATAGTTCCGGGAAAGAAAAATAATGTTATGCTAGTTCTGGTCTATAAATTATAATTATTGCCTACTGTCCAAATATAACTCAAACGGAAGTGGTTAACATAGAGTTTATTTTGAGGTAAGTTGGTCAATTGACCAATAGAATACTGATACGCAAGCGAGCCTGTATGTGTGTCAGCATTCTATTGGCTAATTGACCAACTTATCAAAAAAATAACTTCATGTTAACCGGATCCAACTCAAACACTGATACAGACGAGTACAGATAATACTTTTAGACGGGTTGATATTATCAGAGCAAAAATGATGTTATCTGAGCAGATATACATGTAACAACACTTTTGCAATTGTTCCAACAACACAACACCTTAAGCAAACACTTTATTGATTAGACAACGTAACTTTTGTTCTGATAATAGGAAATTGATATTTTTACAATATTTTTTGATATTTTCACATGAAAAGTGTCGCTATAGACGTATAGCAACGGTGAAAACCGACTATAAGATCTATAGCGACGATTTTCATGAAGAAATATCATTTTCTGTTGTGGATTTATCAGTTTCCTGATAATATTAACCAACCATTTTTATAGATAGTTAAGGTGATATCTGAGTAAGAGGTTACAAAGTATGCACCTTCCTTACAAACCCAAGGGCTTGAGCACATGCTTGGTAGTCTGTGGAATGAGAAGCAACGGAAGTCCTCCCGTATGAAAAGCCGGTACCAACCGGCAAGTCTAGAAAAATTATGCTTGCTATCTACAAGTGCATTGCCACCATCCAAACTAAATCAGTTGATATAAATGTGGCAGTTCAATTTTAAAAGTGCAAAAATAAAACAGAAGAAAAATTTAGCTTTTAACATAATCAGATTTGCTATTTTTTAAAAATAGACTTTCATTTTGGGACATTTCAGAAAGAGTTTAGAATCTCATTTAGATTGTTTGTGTTTCAAATATATTTCCTCCTTTTTCCAAAACATGCTACTTCCTCTGTTTGGAAAAGCTTCTCCAACTTTTTATTATTTATTTATTTTAATATTAAGGTTTGTACGTACATCACACTTGAACATATTTTTTTTTTTGGAAAATTTATGACGAAGCTGGATTACGACTTATGTGAAACTCAAAGCGATAAGATAGAACAAATTAGTTTGAACTATGGTCAAATTTTGGGTAATTTTGTTAATTATTTGAAAGTTTAATGTTATCGGTGTTAAAAAAATAGTTTGAATGTTTTTTTGATAGTTTGACAAGAGTTTATTGGTTTTTCGGTAATTAAATCCACAAAAAAATATGTTTTCCTGAAAAAAAAAATTCGCTCAACTTCTTTTTTGTCATCTTTTTTTTAATATATATATTTCAAAATCTTTCCATATATATCAACTATCATAATTATATATTTATTGTTATCTCTTATTCTGGTGTACTTTTTAATTTTGTTAGTTTTCGTTGAAATCCACATTCTTACTATAAATAATATTAATTTATATAATAATTTTCTATTATCAAATTATAAGTATAATTTATTTGAATTTAAATAATATTTTACTATTACATAAATAGATGAATATATGAATATTTAATTTAAAAACGAATACTATTACATAAATTATATGAATAGATAAATTATTATTGTTGAATAGATTGAATATAAAAAAAATTAGTTCGATGGTACAAATATAAATGAGTAATGCTACAGACACAAACTAAACATTTTACAAACTGCTGATGTGACATACTCAACCTCAGTATATTAATCAACAAATTGCTTTAATGTAGTCTTTGACCCCACATAAAAAGCTGAAGTGGAGTATGCCACATCAGCAGTTTGTAGAATAGTTTGTGTTTGTATTATTCAATATAAATTAGACCTCGATTTAATGATAAAAAAAACATTTAACCCAAAAGCACATATATTATTATTATACACACCTTCGTCCATGAGTTAGGATTTAACACCAGCCTGGGCAAGGTACCATCGTACTCGACTTCCTCGAAGTATAGCGGACCTTCATTTATACGTGGTCCACAGATTAACCAAATTAAACTAATTAAGTACTTTAATTATTATTTCCACAGCTTTAAATATAAGTTGGGAGCTTAATCATGAGGTCCAATCACTCAGAGAGAAATGACAAAATAAATAACTACCAGTATCATTTTCTCTCTATCCATCGAAGTTGAAAAATGGGGTAGTAGGTAGTTAGCAATTACAAGAAGTTAACTGAATAAAAAAAGTGGTTATTAAAAATTGAATGAAACAGTTGTGAATGTTTAAGTAATCTGAATGAGTTGAATACTAAATAAAAAAAATTATTTGATAATTGATATGTCTGAATCATCTAAATAACAGTTTTTTTATTATATTACCCCTCTGAAAAATTCAAAATTGTTATAAATTTATTTAGTATTACTTAATATAATAGTTAATATTGTAAAAAAAAATTAAATACAAAATGCTTCTTTCAGCATTCATTTAGCTCATTCAGCCAAAAAAATTACATTTGGTCATTCAGCTCAAAAATCTTATCGATTCAGCCATTCAATTTTTATTAAAAACAAACGCACTGAATGGTTGGCCGATTCAGCCATTCAACTTCATTTAGCTCTAAACAAACACTCCTAAAGTGAGATTCAAATGATATATATACATATATATATATGTATATGTATAATGTTAAATAATCGAAATACATCTAATTGTAGAGAAATTTTTTCTTTGCCTTGGTTAATGTTTTTAATTAAAGAGTTGAGAAAAAAAACTAATCCCTAATATTTTTATCTTTTAAGTAATGGCCATTATGCAATTGCTCGACTTTGGCTTGTAGGCCATATGCGATGGAAAGTCAATTTAGACAATTTATAGAAAGGAGTTGCAATGAGAATTTGAGATGATATACAGTTGTATTTTGGATAACTTTTATCATACAAATCCAACTTATTTCTCTAAAATGTAAAATTCAGACGGTTTGGAATCCAAATCTCATCTGAATCGAGAAATTAAGGCAGTGTTTGGAATTTTAAATTAAGGGGGTACCTATTTCATAAGCAAGGCCAGTGAAGGAAGTGCAGCCAGGCCCCCCGGTGAGCCAAAGAATAACGGGGTCCTCTCTAGGATTTCTCTCAGATTTGACAAAATAATAGAACAACTGAACATCCTCAGATTCATCCACCCCCACATACCTATCAAACATCATAAACGTTTTCCATCAAAAATCATAATATTCCATCCGTACCAAAATGAACGTCATATTAATATACATACATAATTATATATATATATATGTATGTATTTATATGTATATTGAATGCACGTATAGTTAAGTCTATTTGCATACATACCCAGTTTCAAGGTGGAAAGGGAGTGGTCCATGGAAACCAGGCAGGGACTTGATAGTTGATTGATCAGAGACTACAAGCTGAGGAAAATCTTGGATTCCAACAAGAAGAAGAAGAAGAAGAAGAAGCAAAAATAAGTTGAGGGAAAAGTGAGAGTTGACTAAAAATATAGAGAGCTTGGTTTTTGAGTTTGATAATACTGCCATCTTCACTGAAGGTTGTGTTTCTTGAGGTTAATATATATTTAGATAAGCAGTGTGTGTGTTAATATTCAAATACGCAAGTACATGACTTTTATATATATATATATATATATATATACACGGTCCGGACCTTAAGTTCACCCAACTAAAATCTCACCCAATTCACCCCCTTTAGCGACGGACCGGGCTACGGTTTGGTCCGTCGCTATATATACAACCGTCGTCTTACCTTTTAGCGACGGACAACATATAGCGATGGACAACATATAACGACACTTGTATATATAGCGACGAACGAACCATCGTCCGGTCCGTCGCTAAAGTAGGGTGAGTTTGGATGAGTTTTTAGTTGGGTGAGCCTAAGATCCTTATCGTATATATATATATTGTGATGCCCCCAGAACAGGTCCAGTCAAACCAACCCATTCTGAGTCGCCAAATACATGGTACAGTATTCAAACACAAACTTTTATATCACACGGTCGTGCAAAATACGACCATACAACTGTGAGTGTCAATACAAATATGTAAAAAATATTAATATTCAAATTAAGTCCTCATTACAATTATTATCACACTATTTATCAGAAATAGTGAGGACTACTACTGCTCTAACTCGGACCATCACTCTGTCCTCGGACTAGTTCCCGCAACATTCTCATTTCCTGAAGAGGACAATAGATGAAAAGGGTGAGCTCAACTAGCCCAGTAAAGAATATTATGACTAAGATAATGAAAAATAAATTATCGTTAGCCTTCAATGAATCATATAAAATATAATGGACAACCAATTTTAGATCAATATTCGCAGCGAAAATAACAAATCATTAGAAGAGTTAAGTAGAGAATGAAGTCTACTATCTTCTATGATTTAAAAGTCCATCATTAATATTTTATCCCTGTAACATCAATCAATATACATCTCGAATCAAATATTCATCTTTGCATTACAGGCCAAAGATATTTATTTGTATCATCAATGGTCATGTTCATCTCAACACCTGTCATCTTTGCACTACGGCCAAAGATATTCATCAGGTAATCATTCATATTTGCTCTACAGGCCAAAGATATTCAGTTATAACACCACTTAGGACTGAGGATGATGAAAAATATTTTAAAGAACGAATCCAATGAGATAACGAACAAATACTAAGTATTCGTAATCTAATTTATCCAAGTTCAAGAATACTCCATAATAATATTTTGCGGAGCAAAATTCAAGAATAAAGCTCAAAACTTAGATCCAATCAAAGATAGTAACTATAACAAACAATTTGGACAAATAGAAGAAAATTCAATTTTTTCGTAAATAGTGCCGTATACGTGAATAGTAATCCCGACAAAAAAAATAAGAATTTCCTAATAAAATCCATGACAATATTTTGGTATAATGATATTAAAAAAAATAACATCATTTACGAAAAAAATAACATCCCTTACCTCAAAAGAATAGTACCTCTGCCTGGAATATCGGATATAATACCGAAGGAAACTTGCACTGAATAGTAATACTCAAAGTATCTAACTACTCACAAAAATACGCTCGATATTATAGAAAGAGAACTTCTGATTCTGGTGTGATTTTCAATTCTAACCTAAGCACCCTATTTATAGGAAAAACTTAGGATGTCAAAGTAGACTTTTGAATAAAATAATATTTTATTTTTTAAAAATTCGTGCCGCCTCCCCTAACCAAAGCCATCAGACACCAACCAAAAGTGGGGCCCGCCTCCTAAAAAAATATTTATTTTCTGAAACTTCAATAATTCATAATAAATAGCCCTTTTGTCAGAAAAATACAAATTCTATGTTCTTTCCATAGGAAATTTAATTCTCTACAACTTTGTAGAAGGAAGTTTTTCCAAATTCCAAACATAAACTATCTGAAATCCATAAACGAATGATTTTTCACCTAGAATACTGATAAAAACATATCAGCACTAATTCCTTCTTTTATATCCACAAAATAAATATTTTCTTATCATATAAATTAATAATTAATTATTCATAAATAATATTACAGAACTACAATATTGACAACCAGGTCGTTCCCAGGAAAGAGGGGGTCTTCCGATAATGACTTCTCCTTATTGGCGCGCAATTAAATAACCCTTCCTAGACAGAACTTCCTTAGGCATTGTCAATAATGTTATCTAATAATATTATTCAAATAATAGAAATTATTGAGTTGATAATGTGAAATACTATGCAGTGAAATACTATGCAGTGACAATTATTGAATCAATAATACAAAATATCAACTGTAGCCATTATTGAATCAATCATATAAAATAGCAACGTAACAATTGTTGATATATAATATCAACGTAGCAATTATTGAATCAATAAAATATCATGCAATTATTAAATCAATAATATAAAATATTGAACAATAATTACTGTAACAATAATTGAGTAAGTGCCTTCTTACGTAAGAATCAATAATTCAAAATACTGTGCAATACCGTGTGCTACTGTGCAACACCGCATATTACTGTATTTTAACCACCGGATATTTCAACAGTACTAATGGTAACAACTACGCCGTTATTTATAAAAAGGTTATTTCTATCGTTTTCTATATCCGACAGTTATTTCGTTGTGGGGCCCACAAATAGTTGCGCCGTCGTACGAATATTCTCCGACAATAATAATATTCCACGACCAAACGAATATTCCCTGACAACAAGAATATTTTATAACCACTTGCTTATTTTAAAATATTTGCACATTTCACCCATAACTTTTCATATTTATCAAAACAACACCTTACTGTTTTGAAATAATATATAAAAAAATTAAATCTTTATTCATAAAAGTTGGGATCTTACAACCTCCCCTCCTTATGAAATTTCGTCCTCGAAATTGACGTACGTACCTGGTATGTCGAAAAGGTGATGATACCTCGCTTTCATTTCTGATTCCAACTCCCAGGTTATTTTCTCAATAGCATAGTTTCTCCACAAAATTTTAACTTGAGGTATAATTCTCGAGCGTAAGACATGCTCCTTCATATCCAAGATCTTAACAGGTACATCCTCGTACGTTAAATCTTCAGCTATCTCGTCCGGTTCTAACTCAATAATGTGGTTTGGATCTTTCACATATTTACGCAACACGGATATTTGAAAAATATTATGAACACGAGACATGCTTGGAGGTAAAGTGAGTCTATAAGCCACATTTCCTACTCGGTCAAGAATCTCAAATGGACCAATGAATCGTGGATTGAGCTTTCCTCTCTTCCCGAATCTCGTAACTCCCTTCCACGGAGTAACACGTAATAATACATGGTCCCCAACATTAAATTCCACGTCCTTTCGATGAAGATCCGCATAACTCTTTTGTCGATCTTGTGCTGTTTGTATACGTTGTCGGATCATTTGGATCTTTTCCGTAGTCATACGTACTAACTCCGGTCCCAACAATGTTGCTTCACCCACCTCATCCCAACAAACTGGAGAATGACACTTTCTCCCATACAATGCTTCGAATGGAGCCACGCCTATACTTGCCTGATAACTGTTGTTGTAGGAGAATTCCACCAATGGTAAGTACTTATCCCAACTCCCTTTGAAGTCTAGAAGACAAAGTCTCAATAGATCTTCAAGAGTTTGAATAGTCCTTTCCGATTGTCCGTCCGTTTGAGGATGATAGCTTTCTGCAAACTGATCTAAAATCGTGAAGTAAATCTGGGGTCACGATCCAAAACTATGGATACTGGCATGCCATGCAATCTCACAATCTTATTCACGTACATATGAGCAAGACGTTTAAGGGAATAAGTCTCTCGTATCGGCAAGAAATGAGCAGACTTGGTTAATCTATCAATAATAACCCAAATCGCATCTATGCCTTGAGAAACCTTGGGAAGACCCGTAACGAAATCCATCGTAATGTGTTCCCACTTCCATTTCGGAATCTCCAGTGGTTGCAATGAACCCTTCGGTACTTGATGCTTCGCCTTTACACGTTGACACGTTAAACATCTCGAAATAAACTCCGCGATCTCTCTTTTCATATTGCTCCACCAAAATGTATGTCGAAGATCACGATACATTTTGGTACTCCCAGGATGGATTGCAAACGGTGTGTTGTGTGCCTCCATCATTATTCTATGCTTCAAGTCAGAATCGTTAGGAACACAAAGTCTGGAGTTGACTCGAAGTATTCCCTCTTCATCGATTCTTGCTTCTGGAATGACACCTTCTTGCACTTTCTTCTTCATTTTCATCAGTTCCGGATCAGTAGTTTGAGCAGCTTTAACTTCATCAATCAAAGCTGGTTCTACGCGTATACTTGGCATCATCGCACTCGTTCCCATATATGATCTTTTACTCAATGCGTCAGCTACCACGTTCGCTTTTTCAGGATGGTATGATCGCAATCTTTCAACAGCTCAAGCCAATGTCGTTGCCGCATGTTGAGTTCCTTTTGAGTGAAGAAATATTTAAGGCTCTTATGATCCGTATAAATCTCCACTTTCTCCCCGTACAGGTAATGTCTCCAGATCTTCAACGTAAAAACGACAGTTGCCAACTCTAGATCATGAGTAGGATAATTGCTCTCATATTCTTTGAGTTATCGCGAGGCATAGGCTATGACTTTCCCATGTTGCATGAGAACACATCCTAACCCTTTGCCCGAAGCATCGCTGTAAATGACAAATCCATCCGAACCAGATGGTATTGTCAGAACAGGTGCCGAAATAAGTCTTCTCTTGAGCTCTTGGAAGCTCTTCTCGCATTCCTCGCTCCAAACGAATAAAACAGGAGCACCCCAAGGAGACGTACTAGGACGAATAAAACTGATGTCTAACAACTCCTGTAGTTGGACCTTTAACTCCTGAAGTTCAATAGGAGCCATTCGATATGGAATTTTAGAAATGGGTTTTGTACCGGGTTCAAGGTCAATAAAGAATTCAACTTCACGTTCTGGGGGTAGACCGAGAAGTTATTCGGGAAATACATCAGGAAATTCATTGACAACGAAAATATTATTCAAATCTGATGTATTCTGGTTTAGATCAGTGACATGAGCTAAGAAAGCTTGACATCTGTTTTTCAATAAACGAATAGCTTTATGACTTGAAATGATATTGACTGATTTTAGTGGTTTGTTGGTTTGGATTCGCACAACAGGTTGATTAGGTATATAAAAACTAACAACCTTACGAGAACAATCAATTTTGGCATGGTAAGTGGTTAACCAGTCAATTCTTAAAATCACGTCAAATGCAAGTATTTTCAAAGATATAAGATCAACAGGTAGAGTAAGGGTATCAATCTGAATCAAGCAAGATTTGTAAACTGTAGATGTAATGAAGGTTTCTCCTAACGTAGTTTCAACAAATAAGTCAAAGTTTAATTTATCAGAAGTCAAGTTCAAACGTTGAGCACAAGTAGGTGAAATAAAAGAATGGCTAGCACCGGTATCTAACAAGGTGTAAACTTCGCAAGAGTTTATGATTAGCTTACCCGTAATCACATCGTGTGGATTCCTTGCGTTTTGGGCTGTCACGACAAACGCTCTTCTAGGAATCATCGACTTTGACTTGTCCGAAATCGCCTTTGGAATCACCACCCCCGCTGGATTTGGTTTCGCTATAGGACAATCTCGAGCTATATGTCCTTCTTTTCCACAGTTATAGCATGCTTTGAATTGTTGTGGGCAGTTTGGGCTGATGTGTCCCTCTTTCCCGCATTTATAGCATACGACCGGTGGTCGTTCTGCTTCCCTAGAAACAGTTGATGCTGGTGCTGATGTTGAAGTCTTCACGTTCTCATTGTTATACCTTCTCTTCTTGAAATCTCCTCCCGATTCGCTTTTTCTACTATCATGACCACGATTACCATCGGAGTGGTTACCGCTTCTGTCATACTTTCCTCCTCGCTGGTTGTCATTGCTCCGATGACTGTTGCCACTAGTACGACCTTGGTTGTGGTCCCTCGGTTGAACATAATCATTATCTCGTTCTAACAACCGGGCCCTGTTCACTACATCCGAATATAGAAAAAATTTATGAGAAATGAGGTATTGACGTATTTCGAATTTCAAACCTCTTAGAAACATCCGCGTCATACGTTTCTCATTCTCCACCAAATGAGGTGCAAACCTGGATAGCTCCGCCAACTTAGCCTCGTACTGGGATACCGTCATGTTGTTTTGTTCCAGTCGGATAAACTCTACCTCCTTCATATGACGAATACTTTCAGGAAAGTACTTGTCATTGAACAGTTTCTGAAACGCTTCCCAAGACATCTTGAGTGCAGCAGGCTGGGTACGCTTCACAGATTTCCACCAGTAATCTGCCTCTCCACGGAACATAAACGTGGCAAATGGAACCTTCTGTTCCTCCGTGCATCCCAAGACATCAAATATCTTGGTAATTTATTTAACCCACGTCTCCGCCTTGATCGGATCCGGCTTCCCCAAAAACTCTGGTGGTCCCAATTCTTTGAACTGCTTGGCAGTGACAATTCGCGTGTTGTTATTATCTCCACCTATATTTTGCACATGAGTCTCCCTCGTCTGGTTTTGCATGAACTGCAAAAAACTTCTAAACATCTCATCGTTTATCGTCTGACCAACGTTGTTTTCAGGATGAACATTGCCTTCTTGTTGCACGTTCTCCTCGTTAGTGATTAAAGGTGTCTTCACGGTCTCGTTCACTTCATTGTTAACATTCTCAGCTGCCATTCTCAAATACTGCCCGAAAATAAGGGTTAATTACACAAATTAACATATCACATATTAACCCTATGCTCCGACTGACCAATTAAATACCACATAAGCTTAGGTAGGATATACTAGTGAAAGATTTACTCGTCTCTCCCCTCCTAGTTCTATTCCCCGATCTCCGCCAGAGATCATATCCCTAAGCTCTGATACCAACTGTGATGCCCCCATAATAGGTCCAGTCAACCCAACCCATTCTGAGTCGCCAAATACATGGTACAGAATTCAAATACAAACTTTTATATCACACGGTCGTGCAAAATATGACCACACAACTGTGAGTGTCAATACAAATATGTAAAAAATATTAATATTCAAACTAAGTCCTCATTACAATTATTATCACACTATTTATCAGATATAGTGAGGACTACTATTGCTCTAACTCAGACCATCACTCTGTCCCCCGACTAGTTCCCACAACATTCTCATTTCCTGAATAGGACAATAGATGAAAAGGGTGAGCTCAACTAGCCCAGTAAAGAATATTATGACTAAGATAATGAAAAATAAATTATCGTTAGCCTTCAATGAATCAGATAAAATATAATGGACAACCAATTTTAGATCAATATTCGCAGCGGAAATAACAAATCATTAAAAGAGTTAAGTAGAGAATGAAGTCTACTATCTTCTATGATTTAAAAGTCCATCATCAATATTTTATCCCTGTAACATCAATCAATATACATCTCGAATCAAATATTCATCTTTGCACTATAGGCCAAAGATATTCATTTGTATCACCAATGGTCATGTTCATCTCAACACCTGTCATCTTTGCACTACAGCCAAAGATATTCATCAGGTAATCATTCATCTTTGCTCTACAGTCCAAAGATATTCAGTTATAACACCACTTAGGACTGAGGATGATGAAAAATATTTTAAAGAACGAATCCAATGAGATAAAGAACAAAGACTAAGAATTCGTAATCTAATTTATTCAAGTTCAAGAATACTCCATAATAATACTTTGTGGAGCAAAATTCAAGAATAAAACTCAAAACTTAGATCCAATCAAAGATAGTAACTATAACAAATAATTTGGACAAATAGAAGAAAATTCAGTTTTTCCATGAATAGTGACGTATACGTGAATAGTGCCGTATACGTGAATAATAACCCCGACGGAAAAAGTAAGAATTTCCTAATAAAACCTATGACAATATTTTGGTATAATGATATTGAAAAGAATAACTTTATTTACGAAAGAAAATAACATCCCTTACCTCAAAAGAATAGTACCTCTGGCTGGAATATAGGATATAATACCGAAGAAAACTTGCACTGAATTGTAATACTCAAAGTATCTAAATACTCACAAAAATACGCTCGATATTATAGAGAGAGAAAACTTCTGATTCTGGTGTGATTTTTAATTCTAACCTAAGCACCCTATTTATAGGAAAAACTTAGGATGCCAAAGTAGACTTTTGAATAAAATAATATTTTATTTTTTAAAAATTCCAGCCGCCTCCCCCAATCAAAGCCATCAGACACCAACCAAAAGTGGGGCCCGCCTCCTAAAAAAATATTTATTTTCCGAAACTTCAATAATTCATAATAAATAGCCCTTTTGTCAGAAAAATACAAATTTTATGTCTTTTTTATAGAAAATTTAATTCTCTACAACTTTGTAGAAGGAAGTTTTCCCAAATTCCAAACATAAACTATCCGAAATCCATAAACGGATGATTTTTCACACCAGAATACTGATAAAAACACATCAGCACTAATTCCTTCTTTTATATCCACAAAATAAATATTTTCTTATCATTTAAATTAATAATTAATTATTCACAAATAATATTACATAACTACAATATTGACAACCTGGTCGTTCCCAGGAAAGAGCGGGCCTTCCGATAAGGACTTCTCCTTACTGGCGCGCAATTAAATAACCCCTCCTAGACAGAACTTTCTTAGATATTGTCAATAATGCTATCTAATAATATTATTTAAATAATATAAATTATTGAGTTGATAATGTGAAATACTATGCAGTGACAATTATTGAATCAATAATACAAAATATCAACTGTAGCCATTATTGAATCAATCATATAAAATAGCAACGTAGCAATTATTGATATATAATATCAACGTAGCAATTATTGAATCAATAAAATATCATGCAATTATTGAATCAATAATATAAAATATTGAACAGTAATTATTGTAATAATAATTGAGTAAGTGCCTTCTTACGTAAGAATCAATAATTCAAAATACTGTGCAATACCGTGTGCTACTGTGCAACACCGCGTATTACTGTATTTTAACCACCGGGTATTTCAACAGTACTAACGGTAACAACTATGCCGTTATTTATAAAAAGGTTATTTCTGTCGCTTTCTATATCCGACAGTTATTCCGTTGTGGGACCCACAAATAGCTGCGCCGTCGTACGAATATTCCCCGACAACAAGAATATTTCATGACCAAACGAATATTTCCCGACAACAAGAATATTTTATAACCACTTGCTTATTTTAAAATATTTGCACTTTTCACCCATAACTTTTCATATTTATCAAAACAACACCTTACTGTTTTGAAATAATATATAAAGAAAATTAAATCTTTATTCATAAAAGTTGGGGTGCTACACACACACACACACACATATATATATATATATATATATATATATATTTATATATAAATACGGTCCGGATCTTAGGCTCACTCAACTAAAAGTTCATTCAACTCACCCCCTTTAGTGATGGACCGGGCGACGGTTTGGTCCGTCACTATATATACAACCGTCGTCTTAGCTTTAAGCGACGGACAACATATAGTGACAGACAACATATAGACGACGGTTGTATATATAGCGACAAACGAACCATCGCCCGGTCCGTCGCTAAAGGAGGGTGAGTTGAGTGAGCTTTTAGTTGGGTGAGCCTAAGATCCTTATCATATATATATATATATATATATGTATTTAATTTGTGACAACCGGTTGCCTTTGGTACTGTTTGAGCAACCAAGCTTATAGCCATTGATCACTCACTATAAGAAAATACTCTATCAGCGACCAACGGTGTCAGCGACTGCAATACCCGGTCGCTATTTTGGACATCAGCGACCGCCTCTGGCGACCGTTTGTGATTCTGGTCACTAGATACTATTAGCGACCGCCAGTGGTCGCAGTTCGGTCGCAGGTATACTTTTACCGCCTAAAAATTTGGCGTAAAATGCTGGCGGGAAATTACTTTGCGACCACAAAGTATCAGCGACTGCAAGCGGTCCCTAATATGTCCACATCATTAAAAATCTGCGACCGCCCACGATCGCGGATAGCGGTCGATGATATCTTTTAAAGTTTAGCCCTAGGCGAATTGACAGACCAGAAAACGAAAAGTAAAGGAGGGGGAACAGAAAAGGGAGAAGACGAAGAAGTGGGAGAAGAGAAGAGGAAGAAGAGAAGCCACCGTCCGCCGCTACCGCCACCGTCCGCCGCTACCGCCCCCACCGCTGTCTACACTCCCATCAATTTAGGTATATATATATTTTTTGTTAGACTATACTAAGACTCCATACATTTCCTTTCGTAAGATGATGTTGAATTAGCCAAACAACCAGTATTTTATAATTGGGGGTATAGGATGGTTTATTTACTCAAATACTTGAAGTTTATTATGATTACTACTTTTTCTGGAATTTTTTATTGTTTCTTTTAATTTAAAGCCTGCTGATAATTAAAATTTCATGTGAAGTGTTAAGTTGGACTATAATGTGAATTTCGTTAGGATGCATATTATTCTTCTTTGCAGTCATCACCTTGTCAAAAATCAGAATCTCTGCCATTCATAAACTAAGTTATTAAATGTATGTGAGAGTTCAGATGTGTTGAAGTTCGCATGACCTTTTCATCTAATATTTAGCTGCGTTTTTATAACTTGGTAAAGAATATGACAGAAAAATGTATTGGCAACCAGTTCACATAGGGATGGCCATGGGATTTGGTTTTTAATGTTGGCAGGGAAATAACATAATCTGGCAATTTTTGGTTACTTACATTGCTATGTCCATTTTGTATGTAACTACTTTTTTTCCCTTCCTGCTGGTGGTCACACATACATACTGCGGGTCCCCGCCTGACATGCAGGACCCGCAGTATGTATGTGAGAGTTATGTGATGGAATTTATGTGATAGTAGCATTATTTTATTGGTAATACCCGGGTGGGGGCGCCCTTGATTTTTTGAAAATTGTTATTAGTATAGGGGTAATATAGTAAATGGTGTCTCCCTTATTATATGTTTTAACTTGTAGCAGCAGGCATTACGGGAAGGACCAAAATGCTAAAAGATAATATGTTGTCCACAAATTGTACACAAAAAATTACACACAAAGGCTATGTTTGTTTGCAAGGATTACACTTGAGATATGACTATTAATTTCAAGTGTCTTGTTTGTTTTTAAATTTGAGCTTGGGACTATTAGTCCCAGGATTATAAAATAGCTTAAGATGAGGGATTATTTAATAACACGTTCTACCTGGTATTATAATCCTACCATTTGGAATTAAAAATTGTTAGACAAAATTAACTTCAATTTTTTTCTAAAATGACCATCATATCCTGTAATCTCCGTTATTAATAACTGGTAACTTAAAACTTACTAGTATAAAGACTATGTACCAATAATCTAATACACGTAATTTAATTATTTGATATGTGTAATTTAAAGCTTACCCATCGCCACCCCCACCCCTCACCCCTCACCCCTCACCCACTCAAAAAAAATATTTTTTGATTATGTATACACCCCAACCCCGCCCATCCCCACCCACCCCACCCCACCCCACCCCACCCCACAAAAATTAAAAAAATTAATATTTACTAATTATATATACACCCCCACCTTACCCCGCCCCACCCCACCCCCCACGCACCCTGTAATACCCGATATTTTTTTTAATATTATTAAATAAAGATATTAATGAAAATGAGAATTTATTTGAATATAAATGATTTTGTGAGTTAACTCAATTATATTAAATTAAGTAATTATAATAATTGAGAAAAATGTGGAGTTTATAATAAACTCGTGAAAGCCTTGTGTGACATAGTGATGAGGAATATTAATAATGATATTAATTGACGAAGGACTTATTAAGTGAACAATTAATTAATTATTAATTATTATCGTAGAATATTAATTAATTATTATAGAATATTAATGATAATTAATTGATGATGTGGGGATTATTATTATTGCAAATAATATAATAATAATAAGCAACGTGTTCATAAATATAATAAGATCTATATTCATGTGATATTTAATCATGTAAGTGTTAATCAATTATTGTGAATATTAATAATTTCATTTATTGATGAGAAATAGTTTAATTGATATTATTATTAATTAATTGCTAAGATAAGAAATCTATTAACTTCTATGTACGAGCATGTGACGATTAAGTGTATAATGTATAGTAGCTAACTATATATTATACAAAGTGTAAAGTACAATGTGATTATGTACATATATATAAACTATATAGTAAATTTTATTGAATTATGAGAGTTACATGAAATGCCTATGTAACAATGTGAATATACATTAAAGTGAGACATCATGAGTATGTGGTAGATAATTTAATAATACTTAACTATCTTATGTTATTTTTATTAATTATTAAACAATTATTTCTAATAAAGAAGATGATGTAATGTGAGAATGCCTGATTAAATTATACCGGTGTAATAAAATGTACATGGATTATATGTGTTCAAATTGCATTTACTACATTATGTGAATTCATGTTAGTATTATTAGGATTTCATTATAACTCTAATTGTGGCCTAATTATATATAGTATGAATACATATGTGATAGCCTATGTGTATAATATATGTTATAACATTTCATTGAACAAATTGCTAGAATGCTGAGATTGAAATTGGCTTGTCCCACTATATGAGACCCATTTTGCTCTTCACGTGAATACATCATGAAGCTAAAGCCTATATTCCTTAAACTCAGTAAAACTTCATAGCTTCACTCTTCAAATCCTCAAAATCAGCAAGATAGACTAGATCATGATGAGCAAGGGAGTGGGCATGATGATGAGTCCCAACAACCAATTACCTACTCTCTATTAACCATCAAGCAAATCTAAAATCTCGTTGGTTTAATTTGGTGTGTATAAGCAATGTCTAGACCATTGTTTTTCTATATATATGAGCTCTCCTCCTCTCTAATTCACTTGCTGAGAAATTCTTGAGTATTGAGTTGGGAGTTATATATATATATATCAGTGTTGAACATTCTAGAGATAGCAGCAAGTTCAATTGCATTTACAGAGGTATAGTTCCTCTTCTTGTTCCTCATTTTCATTCTCTGTTAAAAATTTCTAGTTTTGAATTTGAATTTCTTGATTATGTTAAATTAAATTTCAATTGGGTTGAAGAATGTTTATTTGGTTGTTATGTAGTCTTATAATATGATAAGGAAGCAATGTGATATGTTTAGGACTAATTTAGTGAAGTATTTTTGGGAATTGGCCTGGAAGTCTGTCGAAGCAGACTGTGTCTTGAGTCGAACCAGGCACGGCGCAGCTGCGCTGGCATTCACTGCTGCGCAGCACAGCTGCGCAGGGCCTTTGCTGCAGATTTTGAATTTTTGATTCCTGCTTGATTGCTGCTAAGTAATAGTTATTGAAATAAATTAGAACAAGCATGCTGGTATGATTAATACATATATATGGACTTGTTAAACTAGTATGAGCATGTTATATTCGGATCGCTTACGTGAACAATGAAGTTATAGATTTCCGAAATGAACTTAGAATTTCAAAATGGACGTTGACTCGTTGTATCCATTTTAGACATTCTGACTTTTTGAGACACGTTGTATGACCTAGAAACACATGAAATGTATGTTCACTTGTGTAGATAAGTTTCATGACGAAATACGAACATGCAAACCTCATAAGTAACGGAAATGTAAGTTTTTACAAACGAACTTTTGACATGTATATACCATATATGAGTTCTGATTTTCAAGCATGTTTATATGGCCTTGAAATATATGTCGGACCTATTGACTTATGTATACGGATTTCATGATGTAACACGAACATGTTAGTAAGCCTTACTAATAAAAATATAAGTTTTGATTGTGAACCTTAACATGTTATTGCAACTTTCGTATTCTGGAGTTTACGGATATATGAGATAATACTCTTGGACTCACTCACGTATCATACATGTATATATACCATGCTAGATGTCGTGAAACCAAGTTTAGCGTAAACGAAACATGTTTTCAAACTAATAACTACGATAGTTACATGAATATTCATAAGCATGTCTAACACGAGAAGTACAATTACCTTATGTGTTTAAAAGGCGAGCACGTTAGATTATATGATTTCATAACCTTGAATGGCTTTAAGTTATTAAAAGTATTAACTTATAATCTATACCATGTATGTTTGAAACGAGGAAAGGTTATACAAACATAGAAGTATCCTTTAACATGTGTATATGAAGTAGAAACTTGCAAGCATGCCTGGAATGAGTTATGTGATCACCTCATATGTTTAAAATAACAAACATGATAGCTAAGGTGATATCACATGTTAATGTTTGAATCCGATTTTGATGGTTAACTTATAGTAATGCTATAACTCGCTAATTAGAATATGTTTGCTATTTGTGGTAGTCTCATATGATAGTAATGATGTATGAAGATGATTAACTTAAGAAAAGAGGAAAGTTAAAGATAGAAATTATATTAATATGATACTATATAACTGTGTCGCTAGGTCAAGACTTAGCTTATGTGTTAATCGTATATACGAGATGAGATATAATGTTAAACTATATGACTAATGAATATCATATATACGTAACTATATTACAATAGGATTCGAAAAGTGTTGATTAAATTACGGGGATAAACTACGCTTAAGGCAAGTTTCCTAACTTACACTCTTTTACGGTGCAAGTGTTCTATCCTTGTATATTGCGAGCTAGTTTCTTTATTTACTCGTTTGAATTGAATTTGCATACTTGAACTCTTATTTCATTAAAGCTATTATTCATGTTGAACTTGGTATTGTTCTTGAATATTGTGAAAGTGTCTATGCCATTTGATTTGGCTAGACTTATATTATTGAAAAGCGACCCAAAACCAATTGATTGGTGCGGGATCTTGTATTTGACTGAGAAAAACAACCTTCTTTGAAGAAAAAATATAATTATCGGAGAACCGACGTACGCACTTGAGGATGATTAAATGTTATGCATAATGTAGGGTACTTTAGGCTGATCACCTGTTGTTCTTGTTTTTGATTTGGGTTATCAGCTTAATGCTGTTAATTCTAGTAGAAGTTCATAGTCCTTAGTGACTGCTCAGTATTCAGTTATCTTGAAATCTTGAATTGATTTATTATTGAATTATATTGATATTATTCTGTCCTTAGCAACTATTATTGAGAACTGTTGATATTCTTGTTATCCTTGAACTATTAAACCTTGTTATACCCTTTCGAGAATTGAGAATTATATTACTCACCCTTATTGTATATTACTTGCTGGGCAATTTGTGCTCATTCTTGCTTTTCCTAAAATATTTCAGTTAAGGCAGAGCAGTGCGGACCTTCAGGCACAAATAAGGCCAAGGGAAAGGCTATTGAGTAGCTTTAATTATGTAGGACTTATGATTGTAATAAAAAACATATGATATTACGTACTAGTTAAGGTTATTTATGCTTAAGATATGTCTAAGCTATGTAATCACTGTTTAAGTTACGAGACATTGGGACGTGAATAAATTATATTATTTAAATATAATCTATTCGGTAATAGTTGTGTATTATATTTCCGCTGTGCAATGCGACAAATAGTCGTATTATTATTGTTATATATTATTGTGAGAACGTGACGAACCAAATTCGAGTGACCAAGTGGCGGTCCCGAATTTGGGGGCGTCACACACCCCGCACCCACTCCCCCACCCCCACGCTTCCACCCTCCCTCCACCCCTCCCCTCCCCCCCCCCCTTAAAAAAATAATATTTATTGATTATGTATACCCCGCCCCCACCCCACTCACCCCACCCATCCTCACTCCCCACCCCACCCCCACGCTTCCACCCTCCCCCCCACCCCTCCCCTCCCCCCTAAAAAAATAATATTTACTGATTATGTATACCCCCACCCCACCCCCGCCCCCACCCCGCTCACCCCACCCGCCCTCACTCCCCATCTCACCCTCACCCCCCACCCCACTCCACAAAAATTTAAAAAATAATATTTACTGATTATGAATACATCCCCACCTCGTCCCGCCCCCTCAAAAAATAATATTTATTGATTATGTATACACTCCCACCCCACCCCACTCCGCCCCCACCCCCTTCTCAGAAAAAAATAATATTTACTGAATAATATAACTACTTATTTAAAAGTTTTTAATTAATTTTTTTTTTATTTTTTTATGTATAAATAAGTTTAAATTATAGTTTAAAATATGTTATTATTGGTAATAGTATAATAGTCCAAACGATATTTTTTAATCCAATCCTTTAATTAATCTTAGAAAAAACAAACATAACATGGAATTATTTTAAGTTATTCCATACATAATCCCATAAAAAACAAACATGTGACTAGGACTATTTAATCATAGGATTAATAGTCTTGGATTATAATCCTTGCAAACAAACATGGCCTAAAAGTATGAATTCATGTATTGTTTACTAATAAAAATGTCTAAAACATCCCACGGTAGATTGCGCTCCCTATTTCCTCTCTTTTCTTATACTATTTATGCATATTTTTTGTGTTTAGTTTGTGTTCATAGCATTACACAAAAACTAAAACACAGATAGAGAAACGAGAGACAAGAGGGAAGAACTGATGAAGAGAACGGTAGAAAAGATTGTAGTGACTTTTATGTATTTTTAATTGAAATTTGTATTTGATGAATTTTATTATTTTTATTTTTATTTTAATTAAAAGAGTGTCCACCCTTACTGAAAATCCTGCGTCCGCCCTTGCCGTCACGCCATTAACAATTAAGTTAACTATTACTAGAAGACAAGACAGCTTCATGTTTTTCTAAACTTTTGACTACCTAATTAGTTTGATAATCACAAACTTGTACACAAACTTGTCTTGTTGAAATTTGATAGCTACTCATGAGAGACAAGTCTTTTCTGCATTTTGTTCTATATATATCTTCAGTTTTCCTAGTTTTTACCTTTTTGGCATCTCAAATAAAGAAGATTATAATGTCATTATGCCAAAATAGCCATGTTATGTATTTTTCCTTCGACTTATAATTGTGATGTACATCAATATATAATTTTATAAGATTGTCCTACCATGTTACATATTTTTTGATTAAAAAAATTACCACTAATAGTTTTTCGGTCAACACATAAAATCGTAATATATATAATTTCTTATGCCAAAAAGAGTGGTGAATAAAGAATGGTCCTATGTTTTTCAAATTTCTTTCTAAATAACAAGAATAATTATACGCCAACAAATGAAAAAAATAATAATGATTCCACTGCAGTTCAGTAGTCTTGAACTCTTGGTTGGAAACTGGTTAGTATTATGAGGTTATTGTAATCATTTTACAGTTTTAGTTAAACTTAATTACTAATATTTAAACAATTACACAATTTTTTTGATATAAAACATTTGTAAATAAAACTTGTCATTGAAAAAGATTATACCTAGATATAATCTATGCAAGCCTTCGTATTCATAAAAGAAGTTTGGACTTATTTGCCTACCATTTTGTTTTTTAAAGTTCAAAGAAGATAATTGAAATTGACAAAGTAAAATTGATGAAGTAAAGATAAATATATATTTATCGACACTTTTATAATTATTCTAACGATACTTAACATTTTATTCGACACTTTTTATTTTGTCAATATTATTTGAAAACTGATATTTTCACGTGAAAACATAATATTTTCATGAATTTCTCTCACATGGATACAGAACCGCTCATGAAAAATATTGTGTGAAAATATTATTTTTCTATGTTAAAATATCACTTCCTATTACTTATGTTCGAACAATATTAGTTGCCTAAAAAGAAAGAAGAAATTTCATTATCAATCTTTTACAAAACACACAAGAACACGTAACTACAATAAATACCCAAAGAAAGAACATAAAAAATAAGAAAATGTAGCTAACAAGCAAGTACAATATTAGAGAATTAAATACAACAGATTTTATTTATATCTTTGTAATTAATTGTAATCTCCTAAATCTTGCAATTAGTTGTAATCTCCTAAATCTTGCAATTAGTTGTAATCCCCTAATTGTAGGATAGTTTCATATTTAGGTACTTGGGTACTCAATCTTGTGTATATATATATTCATTCTTAATCAATAGAAAAGTCAAGCCATTGTTTATATTTCTCTCTCTATTCTCTACATGGTATCAAGAGCCTAATTTTCTTGGGCGTATTTTTTTTTAGTCTCCTCAATGTCTTTCGATGCGACCTCCTCTTTCAACAACGATCTTATCATCATCTAAAACTCGCAGGATCCTCAACATCCTCTCCTTACAATTAATCTCTCCAATATCACCAAATTGTCATCCACCAATTATCTCACATAGAGCCTTCAAATTTAATCTCTTCTTGAAGGTTATGATCTTCATCACTTTATTGATGGCACTCCTCCTCCATCACCACCCACCGTCACTGTCAATGGTGTTGCATCCCCAAATCCGGCATACACAATCTGGAAGCGTCAGGATCGTCTCATCTTTAGTGCTCTTCTTGGTGCTATCTCTATTTCCTTGCAACCGCTTATTGCCCGCACCACCACTTCCCTTGAAGCATGGCAAACCTTATCTAATACCTACGCCAAACCATCTCGTGGTCATATCAAAAAACTTAAGGAACAATTAAAGAGGTGTACCAAGGGCTCAAAATCAATTAGTGAATATATGCAGGCGATAAAGACTCGTGCCGATGAACTTGCTCTTCCGGAGAAGCCAGTTGATGATGAAGATCTTATTGATCGGGTTCTTGAAGGACTTAGTGATGAGTACAAATCTGTCATTGATGCAATTAATGCCCGTGACACGTCAATTTCTTTTGCTGAGCTTCATGAGAAACTTCTCAACAAAGAAGCATCTCTTCAGACCACTCATCTATCTTATCTACCCGCAACAGTAAATCCCACAACCTTCCGGAATCGTCCAAATTGGCGTCCGCCAGCCATCAATCCACAACAACCGGGTCCTACCACTACGTTTTCACCTCATGTTCAACGCCACCCCAAACCTTATTTGGGTCGTTGTCAAGCATGTGGCATTCAAGGACACACTGCCAAACGATGCCCGATGTTTTAACTTGCCACTAATCAACAATCCCCGACACCTCATCCTCAAGGCTCTCAGGGATATCTCCCCCGCACACCTTGGCAACCACGAGCCAATCATGCCGTCCTCGACAACAACACTACTCCTACTTGGCTGCTGGATAGTGGAGCATCTCACCACGGTACGTCTGACTTGAGCAATCTCTCTCTTCATAGCTCGTATAAAGGTTCTAATGATGTCATGATCGGCGATGGATCGACCCTTCACATCACCCATACCGGTTCTACCACCATACCTACTTCCTCTCGCACCTTTACTTTACAAAATGTCCTTTGTGTCCTTTCCATGAAAAAGAACTTAATTTCAATTTATCAATTTTGCACTAATAACCATGTTTCTGTTGAATTCTCACCCTCTGCCTTTCAGGTGAAGGATCTAAACACGGGGGCAATCCTTTTGATGGGTGAACCTAAGGATGGCGTATATGAGTGGCCGACTTCGTCCCCTTCCGTTATCTCTTCACCATTACTTGCTTTTTCTAGTGTCAAGGCTACTTCGCCCCAGTGGCACTCTAGACTAGGTCATCCATCACTTACTATTATGAAAAATATTGTTTCTAAGTTTTCTTTACCATTGGCTAGTCCGTTATCTTCTTCCACACATTGTAATGCATGTTCATGTAATAAAAGTCATAAAATTCCATTTTCATCTTCTACCTTAACTTCATCCCATCCGCTTGAACTTCTCTTTTCTGATGTATGGACCTCTCCTGTTTATTCGATCGATGGTTTTCAGTACTATGTTATTTTTGTTGATCATTATACACGGTATATTTGGTATTATCCACTTAAAAGAAAATCTCATGTGTATGATGTCTTTGTGCGCTTCAAGGCATTAGTCGAAAACCAATTTAAACACTGTATTGTTACCCTCTATTCAGATAATGGTGGTGAATATCAATCCCTTGATAATTTTCTCTCCACCAATGGTATATCCCATCTTACTACACCACCCCATACACCAGAGCACAATGGTCTTTCCGAACGACGTCATCGCCATATTGTTGAAACTGGTCTATTTCTTCTCACTCATGCCTCGATATCTCTAACTTATTGGACTTACGCATTTGCCACTTCTGTATATCTCATCAACCGTATGCCCACACCCACTTTACATCTTTCCTCTCCTTTTGAAAAACTCTTTGAGTCTCAGCCTAACTACACCAAACTTTGGGTGTTCGATTTCTTATGTTATCCGTGGCTTCGTCCTTATTCTCAACATAAACTTGACTCTCGTTCCACTCTTTGTGTTTTTCTTGGTTACTCTTCAACACAAAGTGCATATATATATGTCTTGATTTGTCCACTTCTAAAATGTATATTTCTCGTCATGTAAAATTTCTTGAAAACTCTTTCCCTTTTACCAATCACCAATCCCATCTAGCTCATCCCACCCCAGAGCTCATTTTCAAATGGCTTCCCCCCAGTACAAATGCTACCCATTTCAAGTGGCTCACTCAATACGCCTCCTCAAAGGGATTCCTCGTGTTAACATCCATCCCAAAATGCCCAACCGGTCGACCTCCCCTCCTCCCCAGTTGACCGTTTACCACCAGAACCACACACTTCTAAGAACTCTTCTGCTTCAACCACAGCTCAACCCACCCATCAAAATACCCATCCCATGACCACTAGAGCGAAAAACAACATCCACAAACCCCAAACCAAGATGAATCTCACAGTTGTCCTTTCTCAATCATCAGATATTGCGCCTCATACTGCTACCCAAGCCCTAAAAGATCCCAAATGGAGACAAGCTATGAATGATGAATTTGATGCTCTTGTTCGGAATGGAACTTGGGAGCTTGTTCCATCTACTTCTTTGCACAATCTTGTTGGATGTAAGTGGGTTTTTTTGTATTAAAAGGCTTCCTGATGGTTCTGTTGACAGGTACAAAGCCAGATTAGTTGCCAAAGATTTTCATCAACGACCTGGAGTGGATTATCATGACACCTTTAGTTCGGTTGTCAAGCCCACAATAAGACGCCTTGTTCTAAGCTTGACAATCAGTAGAGGTTGGTAGTTGCGATAGTTGGATGTTAATAATGCCTTTCTTCAAGGTCATCTTTCCGAAGATGTCTACATGGCTCAGCTTCCGGGATCTGTTGATAGAGACAATCCAACACATGTGTGCAAATTAAAGAAGGCTATATATGGCCTCAAGCAGGCCCCATGAGCTTGGTACCTTGAACTTCGCCAGTTCCTCATTGAGTCTGGGTTCACAAACTCTCATGCAGACACTTCTCTATTCATTCTCCACTCATGTGACATTACTATATATCTACTTGTTTATGTGGATGACATTATTATTACATGTACCAACATCAATATTATTCAACGCTACATTGATCGCCTGGCACAAAGATTTTCAATCAAGGACCTTGGTCCCTTGTCTTATTTTCTTGGCATTGAGGTTCTCACCACTCCATCTGGTCTGTTGCTTACTCAAAGGCGCTACATCACTGATCTTCTTGCCCAGACAAAAATGTTTGGTGCAAAACCTGTTGCTACACCACTTATTACAGATGAAAATCTCACACTTCATTCAGGCACAACTCTAACTGACTGCACCGAATATAGAATAATTGTTGGCGGTCTACAGTATCTTTGCCTCACTCGCCCAGACAAAGTATATGCTGTTAACAAGCTTTCCCAATTCATGCATCGTCCGACGTCTGAACATTGGAATGCTGCAAAATGATTGCTTCGATATCTGTGTGGCACATTGACTAATGGATTATTTCTTCCCAAGGTAAATCCACTTTCTTTTCATTCCTTCTCAGATGCAAATTGGGCTGGCAACAAAGACGATTATACATCTATGAGTGCTTATATTGTCTATTTGGTTGTCATCCTATTCCTTGGTCATCCAAGAAATAACGTACTGTTGCTCGGTCATCTACAGAAGCTGAGTATCGATCAGTTGCCGCTACTACTTCAGAAATCAATTGGATTTGTTCTCTTCTCACAGAGCTTGGTGTCACTTTCTCTACACCGCCTGTTATCTATTGTGACAATGTTGGTGCCACCTATCTCTGTTTTAATCCAGTCTTTCATTCGCGCTTGAAACATGTGGCAATTGACTATCACTTTATTCGGGATCAAGTTCAATCAGGTGCTCTTCGTGTTAGCCATGTTTCCTCAGCAGATCAACTTGCAGACGCTCTTACTAAACCTCTTCCACGAAGCCGATTTCAAGAATTAAGGGTCAAGATTGGCATCTCCTCTGGAGCTCCATCTTTAGGGGGCATATTAGAGAATTAAATACAACAGATTTTATTTATATCCTTGTAATTAGTTGTAATCTCCTAAATCTTGCAATTAGTTGTAATCCCCTAAATCTTGTAATTAGTTGTAATCCCCTAATTTTAGGATAGTTTCATAATTAGGTACTTGGGCAATACTCTATCTTGTGTATATATATATTCATTCTTAATCAATAGAAAAGTCAAGCCATTATTTATATTTCTCTCTCTATTCTCTACATACAATAAATACCACCCAACACCATCAAACTCAACATCAAGAACAAGGAGGACACAGTCTAAACAAGGAAGAACAAGACACAAAAAGAAGACAAGTGGCCGAGAGATGCTGCTCCTATCACAGATCCCTTCACCGAAAAACACCATTAAATTTGAGCTCCACGGCCAGTCCACCACACCGCCGGCAAAGCCCTAAAAATATGAGTCGTATATAAATAAGGGCCAAGGGGTCTTGAGTTTTTATACTTATTATTTATTTATTTGTAATTTTGTAAGTAGGTTGAACTTTTACATCCTAAAATTAAATATATAGTTGGGACAAGGCACCTAACAACGGTTAGCTTTCATTTGTTTATGATTATATAAGTTCACCATGGTTCACAGGAACATTTGGTATCACAAATGTAGAAGAAAAAGAACAGATTATAGTTAAAGAATCGACAGTCATATTTATTGCAAATATATATATAGATAATAATTGTCTTAAGATTGTTAGAAAAATAATATATATATATATATATATATATATATATACGGTCCGGATCTTAAGCTTACCCTTTATCCAACATACCTTGCTTACCCCCTTTAGCGACGGACCGGGCGACGGTTCGGTCCGTCGCTATATATACAACTGTCGCTATAATTTTTAGCGACGGACAACATATAACGACGATTGTATATATAGCGACGGACTGAATCGTCGCCCGATCCGTTGCTAAAGGGGGGTAAACAAGGTATGTTAGATAAAGGATAAGCTTAAGATCCGGACCGTATATACATGTACACACACAATCCGCTTCTTACGGACCACCTTTAACGACGAACAAAGCCGACCATCGCCATAGAGTCTGAACTGGGCTATAGCGACGGTTCTAGGCTATGGCGACGATTCAGACCCTATGACAACAGGTTTAGAGACGGTTTTATCCGTCGTTAAAGGTTGTCCACATGTGGACCACCTGCATAGGAAGCACTCTCTCTCTCTATATATATATATATATCAACTTATCTCAAAACTGCAAAAGTAAATTTGTCAAGGCTAGTTCTTGTTACTATGTCCTTAAGACAATTATGCCCTCTTTACGTTGCTTAAAGTTGATAGTACTTGTCTCCTAGGATACAATGATAACATATGTTATAATAGCACTCCAAATAGCATATACAACGAACCAAAAGAAAATGCACTGAACTCTCTCTAAAAGAACTCTGACTTATTAAAAAGACTAGAATGAATAACTATGTTTGAATGCTAGCTTGTGAATGAAGTGGCTAGCTACGCCCTTATCTATTTATAAATACGACACATTTTTGACAATAGAACTATATAAAATAAATTTTAAATAAATTTTGTCAAAAAAATTATATACAATGACCCAGACCCATGAACAAGGCCGGTCGACGGCGACGCGCGTGTCACTACAAGAAACAGGCCCATCAGCGACCAATATTATCTGCGACCGCCGTATTCCGTCGCTAAGATCAGACTTAGCTACCGCTATTTGCGACCGCTATCCAAAGTAGTCGCTATTTGTTACTAGCGACCACTTTGCGGTCGCTAACCGGTCGCCGAGTTGAGTTTACCTCCTTAAATTTTGGCGCCTGAGTTGGCGGGGGAAATTAATTCAAGTCTGCGACGGCATTCGATCGCAGATAGTGGTCGCAGAACGGTTTGACTTCCTCAGCAGCTCGACCGTCATTCAATTAAAATTTAACGACCACGTGCGGTCGCAGAAGGCGGTCGCTGATTCTTTTTAAATAGATCAGCTTGCTGCAGAAGACGCGAACAGAAATAGAAAAAAAAGAGGGAGGGAGGAGAGGATCGAAAGAAGACGACGACGACGCCGCTCGACCGCCCGTCGTCGCCGACCGCCTCCGCCTTCTGCCGTACGCCGGCCGCCGTCTACCGTCGTCGCCGGCAACCCCATCTAGGTATCATTTCTCTCTCTTTTCTTTACTTTAATTAGTTAATTTATATGTATATTGATTTGAAATTATATATATATATTATATATATATATTGCATATTATGTGTTTATATGTGTTTGATTTGCCTATTTAGTTTGAATATGGGTTAGATTTATATATATGTGATATTTAGTTTTAATTTGGCTTTAATTTGTTCAATTTGAGTGCATGTATGTTCATAATATGATATTTTAAGTGCATGAGTTCATAATATGATATTGAGGCTTATGTTAGTTTATTATTATATAATATTAATTACTAAAATATATAAATTAAATATTAATCTAAATTAAATTAAATATAATAACATATAAATATAATAAAATAACAAAAAATAATACAAACTAAGTTTAATACAAAATAATTAAATTAAATATATAATAACATCTATTACTTAATTAGTTAATATATAACTAACATATATTACATATATTACTTAATTTACTTAGTTAATATAATAACATATATTACTTAGTTAATATAATAACATATATTATTTAATTAATATATAAATAACATATATTACATATATATTACTTTACTTAGTTAATATAATAACATATATTACTTAGTTAATATCTACTAAAATCAACTAAGTAGCATTTACTTAGTTTTCACTCCTAAATTTATAACTATTTAGTTTGAATTAGTATTAATATTACTTAGTTAATATTATTTATTAGTTTCTCAATATTAATTAAAATAAATTAATTAGTATTAATTTACTTATATTAATATTACTTATTAGTTTTTCACAACTAATTAAAATAAATTAATTAGTATTAATATTACTTATATTAGTTAATATTACTTATTAGTTTTTCAATACTAATTAAAATAAATTAATTAGTATTAATTTACTAATAAAATAATGCTATTATCACATAATTTGGGTCACATAAAGCTCACATACACATAGTATGCATATGTGTGTATGTGAGCATTATGTGACCCAAAATTATGTGAAAGTAGCATTATTTTATAATATATTACCAAAAAAATATACTCAAATGACAACGATCGATGTAATTAAAAAAAAGAATGACAATGATTTAATTAAAATAAATAAAAGAGAGAACATACTCTAATAATAACTCAACTGCAACATCATTAAGACTTACTTAATATTTCGAATGTTTTGTAACCAAATATCAATATTTTTTTGAAAAATACTTTCTCTCACAATCTCTATCATCATGAAAGTATATATCATATGAATTTGCGATCAATTAACATAATTAGTCTTGAATCTAACTCCACAAATACGTACCTTCATCATCGCCCATGAGTAATGATTACTAGGATTAGAGTCAACAACTTCCTTGTATGCAGGATTCGACATAGCAGTTGCAGCTAATACTCCAACAGGTTCCTCGGCAGCCAAAAAAATAGGGTTGTGTAGTTCTTGTTTGTGTCCCATACTCGAATAATAATTAATTGAATTACTGTAAACATTCCGAACTGTTCCATCATAACAGATGACAACATCCCTAAGTAGTGCCATTAAGTTGTTGAACATAGCAGTATCACCTATTTTTTTGTGCAAACTACCCATCTGAGTAATTCGGAGTGGTTAGAAGCTGTTTGTTTCATGGATTGGACCCATATCAAGCGATGATTCATAGAAATAAATCATCTCTTGATATGGGTCCAGTCCATGAAATAAACAGCTTCTAAACACTCCGAATTTCTCAGATGGGTAGTTCTCACAGAAAAATAGGTGAGACGTTCTGTTCAACAGCTTAAGGGCCCTCTTTCGGGATGTTGTCATCTATTATGATGGAACAATGAGGAATGTCCGCAATAATTCAATTAACTTATTATTCGAGTATGGCTCACAAACAAGAACTACACAACCCTATTTTTTTGGCTGTCGAGGAACCTGTTGGAGTAATAGCTGCAACTGCTATGCCGAATCCTGCGTATAAGGAAGTTGTTGACTCTAATCCTAGTAATCATTACTCATGGGCGATGATGAAGGTACGTATTTGTAGAGTCAGATTCAAGACTAATTACGTTAATTAATCGCAGATTCATATGATATATACTTTCATGATGATAGAGATTGTGAGAGAAAATATTTTCCAAGAAAATGCTGATATTTGGTTACAAAACATTCGAAATATTAAGTAAGCCTTAATCATGATGCAGTTGAGTTATTGATAGAGTATGTTCTCTCTTTTATTTATTTAAATTAAATCATTGTCATTCTTTTTTTTAATTACATCGATCGTTGTCATTTGAGTATATAAACATATATATCTTTCTGTATTTTATATACACATCTTGATGATATTATATTTTATGAACAAACAGATTGCAACTTTTGATCATTCACTATATATAGATTCAAGACTAGCACGATAAATTTTCCCCCTATACTCCTTGAGAATTGTAAAAGCTAGTTTGTCCCATCTCTCCATGAAATAGGGAAACATCCTCGGTTTTAAAGCCTTAGGCCTTTTAGTTGTTACTCCTTTTTTTGCAAAATCAACTGTCATAGAGTGAAGGGTTGTCAACTGAGACATTTTTTACTCATAGTCTTATCTGACTCAAGGTTTACATGTAATATGAGAGACTCCTTGAGAGTTGCATGAAATTCAACAGTTCCCAATAACTGGTTCAATTAATTCAACTGTATTTCCTGTTGAACTCCTGAACAAAGTGGTTCATTAACGGTTCGAGAGTGAATTAACACTTTTTTCGATAATTAACCACTTTGTTTTAGGAATTCGAGAGGAAGTACAGTATGGTGAAATACTTATTGGAAATTATTGAATTTCCTGCAGCTCTTCCTTTGTCTCTCATACCTTGAGTCAGATATATAAGACTACAAGTAAAAAATGTCAAATTTGACAACCTTCCACTCTATGGCAGTTGATCTTGTAAAAACAGGAGTAAGGCTGAAAGGCCTAGGACTATAAAACTGAGGATGTTTCCCGATTTCATGGAGAGGTGGACCACAACTAGCTTACACTTCTCTAGGAGTACTGGGGACAAACTTTATCGACATACGACGACGACCGACGACTATATATATCAAGATCTACTTCTTACACTTGGCGCGGATATCGATGATGACACTGAGGTAATTTTGTCATGAATTTAGCTTTATGCATGCATGTTTAGTACACTTATGGCATGGAATTATTCTATTGTATCTTTTTTTAGGAAGTTGTTTCTCTTTACAGGAGGTCTATAAATATGACTGGTAAGAATTTCTAATCGTTTGCTAGTTGAGTTCATCGTTGTCAAAGGCAAACGTACTCCATAATTATAGTTTTAGATTCAATATGTATAGTTTATATAAATTTTAGTCGCTCGAGCGATTTGTTTATTGTGTTGGTTAGTTTATGGATGTGGATCGATTAATTTAAATAGTTTTGGTGATTTATATATACCGTTGTGTGTTGATGAGATATAAAACAGGTACAAACAGGTATAATTTTTATGGGAAATCCACAAAACAGGCATTTTTTTTTTAATTTTATTAATCAGCGACCGCATCCAGTCGCAGATACATATTTGCGACCGGGGTGACTTGGCTGTATTAGTGACCGGTAGTGGTCGCTAATGGTGGTCGCAGACACGTGGGCCACGTCAACGACGAGACGTGACTCAACTTAGCGACGACGTCGGTCGCTAAAATTTCGGTCTCTAAAAGTGGTCGCCGACGTACAGTCAGCGTCCAGATAATATGCGACCACTATCTGCAACCGAATACGGTCGCAGAAAGCCATCTGCTACCGGTTACGGTCGCGGATGGGCGGTCGCTAACAAGCCTTTTTCTTGTAGTGTGTGGGTTCAAACCAAGTCTTGGCTAGGTCATCTCCTTTCCACAAAAATGGGATACCCTTTGGGTCCAAACTCAAGAGCAACTTTATTGTATATATACCATTTAATATTTAGTTCTTAACCAAAGTAAGACTTAACTACTCACAAATATTTATTATCGGTGATTTTTGAGAGTTAATTTTTCATTCATTACTCTATGGATTTGAACTTTCAAATACTTAATTTTAATCTACTCATGGAGTAGAATACATTGATATGTGAATTCATATATTTCAAATGATTAATGAAACTCATTTTAATTTTTGCTCAAATTCTAACAGTATTTTTAACCAAATGATAAACCAGTCCCAAGTTATCCTTAAGATGAAATAATGAAGACAAAAGGTTTTGATGAAGCTTTTCTTGCAACTATTTTTGACCACTTGGCAGAGAATGAAAAGCAAGTCAAGGCATTTATATATGGTCAAAAATCGAAACCAAACATAACAGTGTCTATAATTGAGATGCTTTTATGGATAGATTTTTGGGAAGAAGAAGCTTATATGAATATATTATAAATGATGACTTATTTTGATGGAACTTCCTTTTAATTAGAACTGAATGGTGTTTTGAATCTCGTTGAGATATAGACTGTAATTCAGGAGCCTGTGGTTGGTCTTTTCTAATGACCTCTATTATAATTAAGAAACTTTGGAAGTGTGATCTAAGAGGATATTGTCAGGCAGGCTGAGCAAAATCTGGTTTCTTCCTGGATAGGGCATCTGCTTAGTCAAGTAGTATTGTTGTTCTAGGGTTTACATTTTAATGTATGTACTATAGAACTCCTTATATAGTGATATCTTGATTTACTCAAAAAATATTGAATTGTCCATAAAAACTTTTGGGCATGCTGAGATACATTAGATGGATACCAAAATCTGGACCCAATAATCAAGAAGTTAGGAAGATTAAAAAACTTTTGAGCTAATGAACTATTGAGTTGGCTAAATAGGAAAATAAAAAATAAAAAAGACCTTTTGGGAATGTCAAAATTTATGATTAGGAAGACAAAAAAATCCAAAAATAAAATAAAAATGGGCTACCAACTCATTAAAATCGGACTGCTGAGTTGACTTGGTACCAACTAAAATGACTCGATATTTACTTTGTTATATTTTGGTATTGATATCATTAAATTAGTATGAATCTTAAAATGATTAAGGAGATTAGAAATTTCATAATTAAGATACTGTTTGTTAAGTAACAAATAACGTGCGGTCAAAAAGATTTGAACCAAAAACCTTACATATTTAGAGCTCTAATACCATATTAAATAACCAACTCATCTAAAAACTTAAACTAATGTAAGGCTCAACAATATATATAATCCATTATGCTAATACCGTTACAAAATACGAAGCTGAGAAATTTTACATTTTAGAACATAGATGGTATGATTTGTGAAGATTAGGCATTTTGTAAAGTGTAAAAGATCGATCGAAAGAAATAAATGAATAAAACAACTAAATAATTTTCTAGCATTTCAAGTGTATGTTTTGTTAGTGATGTTAGCGGATGATGTGATAGGATGACATAATTCTCATATTCATATATTTTATCGGAATGGATTCCATCCTAACAACTCTCCCATGGAATAAAAAAAATAAGAATATAGAATGAAGTTTTATTCTATTTGAATGATTTATCCGTCAATATGAGTAAGCAATTTTTTTTCTTCATTAAATAATATTCTGATCTGACGATAGCAGTACAATTTCTTTTAATATTATTTGAACTTTACATGAATTAAATAATAAAATGTGACAAATTTAATTTCACTTGATTATATTTTATTTTTATTTTTTTTGATCGGCATTAAAGAAAAAAATTATTCAAAGGTATTCCCACTTTTTATTAATTTTTTAAATGTAGTTCAATTGATGCATCAGATTTGTATCCATAAGTAATGGGCACAAGATCAAGCAAAAACCCAACAAAGATAACATAGACATACACAGCAAATTTCCATGTTCTTGCTAACACTAGTTAATTGCGCTTTATCTGATTTATTAATTGAAACTGAATAAACCTAAATGCATGTTTAGGAGCTTGAGGCTGATTATAGAGGTTCATGTGATATCCATCTTTCGAACATTGCATAACATTCGTTAGGCCTGTATTCTGGAGCTGTATGGCCTCCCCCCTGACAAAAAACGACACAAAAACTGTAATAGGTTGCTTAAAGTAAATAGTATACAAAAGAGAAAAATTAAAATGACGGTCCATTTAGACAGGAAAAATTATAGTGCGACAGGGAATTAGGGACCGGTCTAGCGACCGGTAACATATTGCACTTAATGTTACCGGTAACACCACTATTATAATATGTTAAGTGCAATAATAATAGTGTTACTGGTAACATTAAGTGCAATATGTTACCGGTCGCAAGACTGGTCCCTAATTTCCTGTCTCCCCAGAAAAGCTCTTTAGACAGTGTTATAGAAACAAGTTGCATATATGTATAGCCGAGAGCTGCAATCGCATGATATTTGAATGGAAACTGATATTTCCACATCATTTTTTTGATATTTCCACATGTAGAGCCCACATACTAGCTGATGTGTCGAATTTTTATTAGCTAATATGTGGACCGTACGTGTGGAAATATCAAAAAAAATGATATGGAAATATCAGTTCCCGAATGGAATAACAAAAGTTATTCAAATGCAATTCTTTGCGATATCAATGCAAATCGTATTTTATAAACTGCCTACTTCGAATGGTTTGGAATCATGATGGAAAAAGATAAGGTCATATTAGTGTCCTCAATTTCCAAAAAAAAATCATAAAAAGGATAGTGTCAAATGAAGTGCATAAATTTCTTGCCTTCACAGTTGCACAAGTCATTTTGTTGGAGTAAGCCCTTGTATAACTGCACACCCACAAAGATACACATCCAAAGTTAAAATTTCTAGATTATTAAGTTTAATCATAGATAGTATTTCTTTTGTTCCAAATTATAATATTTTTTTGACTTTTGAATGTCAATTTGAGACATTATGAAACTCAAAATAGAAATGATTCATTAACAATTATGAACAACAAATCTTACACTGAGTAGTATTTATTAAATAGTTTACAATGCTCATATTGATTAAAACTAATTAAATCCATGTCAATTTAATTTTCAATTTGGAAATGTTTTAAGTTGACTTCAAAAAGTTAATTATGATCTTAAATGTTAGCATTAACAGAGGTAGTATAAACTATAAAGTAGCTGATGCTTAACATGGAACTCACCCTGCATATTGGTCTTCGACAATCCAGGGTCGCCGTCGTCGATAATGGTGTAATTTAGATCTCTTATCCAATCTTGAGTTGATTGAAATGGCACAACCATGTCATGGTCACCACTGTTGATCAACACTCGAAAAATAAAAATACATAAATTCGTTGTGCAAATTTATTTCATTGTTGGTAATAAATTTCAAAACACTTGGGCATAATACGCGCTTTGACGAAAGCTAATGTTACAACAAATTATGGTAAAGTGTAAAGAGTATAATATGTGAATCTCTCTCCCTCCCTCTCTGAAGGCGGCTAAAATTGCGAAGGAAAACTTAAAAAATATTGAAAACCCTAACTACTACAACACATATAGTCGGACTAACAATATAATAGGCCCAAATAACATAACAGGTCCATACTGCGTTTTTATCGCCACTAAACCTCATTTGTCTTTTCCTTTGGGTCGCATAAAATGTGTCAACTAAGGGGCTGTTTGTTTAGGACTGAATACATCTAAATGACTGAATGACTGAATTGATCAGCCATTAAATGCGTTTGTTTTGAAAAAAAATCGTCTGAATAGCTGAATCGGTCAGATGATTGAGCTGAATGGCTAAGTCAGATTTTTTTTGCTGAATGAACAGCTGAATAAAGTAATTTTTTTTTTAAAAAAATTAAAAAATTAAAAAAATATTAACTATTATATTAAGTAATATTAAATAAATTTACAACTTTAAACTTTTTCATAGGAGTAAAATAATAAAATTATGTCATTCAGATGTTTCAGACATGTTAATTATCAAACAACTTTTTTTATTCAGATTCAGATTCAGCTCATTCAGATTCAGATTCAGAGTCAAATTTATTCAGATTTTATCAAACACCCCCCAAGTATATTAAACTCTCTGTATTAACTCTAAATTGGCCAATGTAAATTTTTCCTGGAGCAATTAAAATCTGCACAGAAATATTTATTTCCAGACAATGTATTTGACTTCTAGATCAACCAAATAACAAAATAACAGATTCTTGAGATTAATCACTCAAGAGATTACCAAACAGTCTCTCACTCAAATAATTCAGAAAAAATACAGTTTATTGCATGGAATAGAGTAATCAAACTGACCTGTATATGAGATACCTATAACCCTTTCTGCTGAGATTCACATGATACGGTCTACTATCCATAGTAGTAATTTCGTAAGGCAGATTACGGTTGCATCTAAGCCATATCTCTATGGTCCCCTGTGTTAAAAGTGGAGTTTTTTTTTTTGTTGCTGCTAAAATCTTCCTTTAATTAAAGCTACGTTTGTTTGCAAAAACAATACGAGCTAGATAAAATTATTTGTACTAATTTAATATAAATGACGACGATTTGATCTCATGAACACTCATGCACTATATTTTGTAATTTCTAAGGCCATTTGATTATATATTATAATCCCAAATAAAAATTTAGTATTATATAATCCCCTTTTGAGGTATCAAATAAACTTGAAAATGATAATAAATAATCCATGAGATTAAATTAAGGACTAACTATGGGATAAAACAGTTTGGGAGTTACTATTTCCACAATTAAAAATGATACTTTTACAAGTTTTCACTCGCGTGAAGGTGGGGCCCACTCACAATTCATGTTTTGTGAAAATATCAATTTTTCTTGTGGAAATATCAATTCCCAACCGTGTTTAATAGTGTTATATTAATACTAATAGTCTTATTCCATCCATTTTTGCAAACAAACGAAGCCTAGGAGTACTAGCAAGTAACGCACCTCTATGATATGGAGTGCTTTGCGAACATTCTCGTCGTTAAACCAGTAATAAGAAAGAAATCTTCTGTCAGCCTGCAGTCATTGTTTTTGCATATTTTTTTATATTTATATAATGATGAATGGTGATGGTGATGGGAATATATCTGTATATTTTTCATTTAAACTAGTCACCTAATGTAGCCAAATGAGCCATTTGTGTGTGTCAATTAAGCAATGACATAGTTTAATCTCGTTGAAAATGTGATTAGTGTTTAAATGAAAGAACCTACAATTAATATATAATTTAATAACTCCAACTATCTTCTCTAAATCCTAATTAAATATTTATCATAGATATTATACCCATAACCAAACAGAATAATTACACTAATTTATTTCTCCAAACTGTAGGAAAGCAGTTAATCAGAATTGAAGAGCAAATTGATCATTTACATGATAAATGCCAATTGATCTCTAAGGATTATAATCTTCAACCTGTCAATATCAAACCACCTCTTAAAGTCTCCAACTTCAAGATGAAATCATCTAAATCAGATGATGAGTTTGTTAATAATCTTTTAAGTAAAATGAAATATTTAAAAATATCAACAGGATCTACTTCTCAAATTAATGTAATATCTGATAAGCCATCCTCATCTCATAATATCGAAGATATTAATGAAGATAATGGTGATGGTGAGTTAGATCTTACACATATTTTTGAGATTCAGAATAATTTCCAGGATATTGATTCTATCAGTAAGATTGCTTATAGTCAAAAGCCTATTCAGAAAACCAGCTTTTCCGCACCCAATAGGTATTATTATCCTAGACCAACCCCTCAGAATATTCTATATGAAGAAGATTTTCTTCATTCCCAGAAATCTTATCATGGAAAAACCATCTATGAATGGAATATAGATGGCAGAACTGAATACCAAATCTTTGAGACAATACATCACATGATGATGTATGCCACAGTCTGTAGACAAAATAAGAATACAGATCACCAAATCTGTAAATTTTTAGTTAATGGTTTCACCCGTATTCTTAAAGGATGGTGGGATAATGCTATCACCGATACTCAAAAAGAAGAGATTCTAAAATCCTTTAAGATTGATGTTGATCCTATTACTAGAACAGAAGCCAAAAGAGAAGATGCTTGCTACAGCTTAGTTCAACCTATCCTTCATCACTTCATAGGACCAGGACTTATGAATGCTGATAGAGGAAGAGAGCTTTTACAGAACCTTAGGTGTCCCTCTCTAACCCATTTCCGCTGGTATAAGGATGTTTTCCTTATGAAAATAATGCAAAGAACTGATGCTAACAGTGAGCACTGGAAGGCCAAATTTATTGATGGACTTCCAACTTTCTTTGCTGAAAAAGTTCGTAAGAAACTTAGGGATAAACATAATCAAATGAGCATTCCCTATGACCAATATTTCTTATGGCCACCTTATTGCCATAGTTATTGAAGAAAGATTATCATTATGTAATGATATGAAACTCCAGCATCTCATGAAACAGCAGAATCTTACTAAAAGACACGAGTTAGGAGAATTCTGTGATCAATTCTCTTATGAGACTAAGATCCAGTATCCTTCTAAACCCAGGAAACAACAGCATACTAAAAAGCCTAAAAACCACAGAAGGCGTTCTTCTTCTTCCAAAAAGAACAGTTCAGAAAAACCCTCTACAAAAAGGAAAACTAGTAATAAGAAAGATAAATCAACTGTTAAATGCTACAAGTGTGGTAAAATAGGACATTTTGCTAAAGCTTTAGATAGATGGACTATTCCTAAAGTCAAACCAGAAATGATTTATAAAATCGGAACTTTTGATTTTACCAGTAAAAGGATTATCAAAACTTTTGAACATGCTGTTCCTTTACAGGATAATGATACTATTGTTTACTTACTACATATTGAAGATATGCATCCTTTTATACAAAAATATAAATATGTGCATATAGGACTTGTTCAAGTTGCTTATAAACCTTTGACCTTATTAGGACAAAACACCAGTATCCAATATACTTTAAGAGATGGTAAATGCCTTAATTGGAAAGCATCTCTTATGGGTGCTATTGAGACTAGTTTAGCTCATGGACCCGTATACTTTAATATTTATCCGAATCTTAGCATTTCTTTGACTAACAGTAATTTGTCCAAAGTCCTAGAAATGAGAATTATATCTCATGGATTCGAGTATCTTTCAAGATCCCCTCCTTTCGCTATTTTATTCACAATTAATCTTAAAGTTCTGACTACTTTAAACTCGTACATAAGAAAATAGAGTCAACAAGGTCATACTGTATTAATTGACTCCAACCTCTTTAGCAGTCAGGTTGCGATTCCCAGAATGATTCCTTGGGAAGAGATAACATTCCCAAAACAATGGCAAATCACTAATGCCGTCCCCACCAGACCAATGATTAGACAATCAATAGAGGATGTTATACAAACTCGGGATGGAAATGTCTATATCAGTTTTTAGAAACCTTTGCTCCGTAGTAGTTCTACCAGAACTATTCCTTATAATATTGATTTTCCTGATTCTACTAGACATTCTGTTTCAGAACCTGTACAATCTATATACCAAGATTCTACTAGATTATCTAGTAATGAATCCGTTAAGATTGAAGATCATATTAAAGGAATACACATATCTAAAAATCAAATACCTTATGGTGTTTATGGAACTAGTACCTCTAACAGAAGACCTAACAGAATCTTCTGAAATTTCTACATAGGGGTTTATGATTAAAGGTTTTAAATTTTCATTCCTAGATCTCAATTCTAAAAACTGAGGTGGGGGATGAACAAATTGAATAATATTGCCTTTGGTGGTTATCCAATCCTTCTAAATATTAGTTAAAACATTTAACTAATCATAAGATTCTGTTTTTATAGCAAAATCAAAATACCATTGAATAAATTATATTAAGCACTGGATATTATTCAAATAAGAATAATAGTCAGATTTTAATTCTGTTAATTTTTCTTTATTATGGTTTTTAAAATACCAAGTTCTAAAATCTTGATATTTATCCTGCATAAAATCTTGATTAAGAAAACGAAGTAATTCTTCTATTTTCTTAATGGGGTTATACTGTTTAAGTATCCTACCATATCCTTGGTTGGAGGCGTCTGTTTGGACGATCTTTTTCCATTCAGGATTGGGTAAGGATAAAAATGATAACTGTTTAACTTTTTCTTTAATTTTCTGAACAGCACGAGTATGCTCTTCTGTCCAAGGCATAGAATTTTTTTAAGCCTTGTTTGTAAGATAGAAGAATCCTATGATAATTTTGGATAATAATCACGGATATAATTTAGACTACCTAAAAATCTTCTTAGTTGAGTAATCTCTTTAATTTCATTTGGAAATTTAGATGCAAATTCAATGCATCTATCGATTGGAATAATAGTTCCATTGGAAATATTATGTCCAAGGAATCGAATTGCTGTTTTAAAAAGTTTCATTTTTGGTGCAGAAACAACCAAACCATTTTTAATAACAACATTTTTGAAAATATTCAAATGTTTTATATGCTGATCTATTGAAGATGAGAAGATAAGAACATCATCAATATAACAAATAATAAATTTTGTAAAAGGGTTAAAGATGTCATTCATAATATGCTAAAATTCAGATGGTCCGTTTTTGACTCCAAAAGGTAAAACATTTCCATTCGAAAGGACTAAAAGGTACTGTATATGCAGTTTTATATCGATCTTTTTCGTAAATTTGGATTTACCAAAATCCAGATTTTAAATCAAATTTGGAAAAGATAATTGCATCATGCAACCTATCTAAGAGATCCTTTTTATTAGGTATAGGATACCTAATCCATTGTAAAACCTCATTAAACGGTTTGTAATTAATAACAAGTCTAGGTATTCCTCTTTCAATTTCTGCATTTTTATTGACATAAAAAGCAGTGCAACTCCAAGGGGAATTACTAGATCTGATAAGCTTTTTCTATTGAAGAGATTCAATCTCATTTTTACAAAGAACAAGATATTCCTTTTTCATCTGGCTTGGCCTGGACTTAGTAGGAATATTTTTCTCATTGAAATTGGATACATAAGGAAGAGAAATAATATGCTTCTTTCTATTCCAAAAAGCATTGGGAACATCACTACAGATTTCTGTTTGTAAAGTTTTCAAAAGTAATTTTATTTTATCCTGTAAAGAAGGTTGCAAAATTCTTTGTTCTGTAGTAAGAAACTTTACTTCTTTTTGAATGAAATTTATCTATTTCTCTTTAGAATAAAACATATGCTTAACTTGATTTAATTCTTTAGTATAAGGTTCTGTTATAAATTCAAAAATAATACTTTTGTTGTTAAGATTAGTATGAATACCTAAAGTATCAATTTTTGTGATAGGCATTAAAAGACAAAGAAAAGGAGTGCCTAAAATAATACTTTGACTCATATTTCTGATTAAAACAAAAGAAGTAGGTACACACAAATCTTGGTTAAAGATAAGAGCTTCTGGTATTTTATACTTTACCCTCATAGTATTACCACTAGCACTTGTTAAAGACTGAGTGATTTTCTGAAAGTATTTGGGAGGGATTAATCCTTCCTGAATACAGTTCATATCAGCTCCACTATCAACTAGGGCTATGTCATCTTTTAAAATAAAATCTGGCTTTATTATGAAAGTAATACGGATATACCATTTTTGGAAAACAACTTGGTTCATAAGCATTAAATACTGGTTATCAGGAGTTTCTTCTTTTCCCATAGAAGATTATGATTTAATATTTAATTGTTGCTTAATATTATTCAAATCAGCTGTTATAACAATATTAACTGTTTGAAGTTATTTAACTTCAGTTATTAAAAGATTTATTTCACCTTTTAAATCTTAAATAGTAACAGGTTTGTCAATGCTAGAAGCCTGTTGCATACGTTTCATGACTTCTCGAATACTGTATTGTTCTATAGGGAGAATATTATCAGATTTCTGATTCTCATAACAAGTTTCTAGAAATTTCAATTTAATAGCTGGATCCTTTATAAGGTCAGCAATATCGAGCATGGATTGCTGGGTATCTGTTAATACATTAATGCTTGGGCCTCCATGGCCTCCAATATCTAAGCCATTCATCTCAACAATGACTTTCCAATAATTGGCTTCGGCTAAAGTGTTACAGCCATCAATGGTGCAGGTAGCACAAGGCTGAGGTTCCTGGTCGTCTTCTTCATAAGAAGAGTAAATCTCTGCAACTTCATCCTCGGAATCCTCATTGTCACTACTAGAAAGACAATTAAGGATCTCTTGTTGAATTTCTTTATCAAGAGATAACTAATTAAATTTCTGTTTAATCTTAGCTCTAAATTTCTTAGCAAAATGTCCTGTTTTACCACACTTGTAGCATTTAACAGTTGATTTATCTTTCTTATTACTAGTTTTCCTTTTTGTAGAGGATTTTCTGAAGTGTTCTTTTTGGAAGAAGAAGAACGGCTTGTCTGGTTTTTAGGCTTTTTAGTATGCTGCTGTTTTCTGGATTTAGAAGGATACTGGATCTTAGTCTCATAAGAGAATTGATCACAGAATTCTCCTAACTCATGTCTTTTAGTAAGATTCTGCTGTTTCATGAGACGCTAGAGTTTCATATCATTACATAATGATAATCCTTCTTCAATTACTATGGCAATAAGGTGGACATAAGAATACTAGTCATAGGGAGTGCTCATTTGATTATGTTTATCCCTAAGTTTCTTACGAGCTTTTTCAGCAAAGAAAGTTGGAAGTCCATCAATAAATTTGGCCTTCCAGTGCTCACTGTTAGCATCAGTTCTTTGCATTACTTTCATAAGGAAAACATCCTTATACCAGCGAAAATGGGTTAGAGAGGGACACCTAAGGTTCTGTAAAAGCTCTCTTCCTCTATCAGCATTCATAAGTCCTGGTCCTATGAAGTGATGAAGGATAGTTTGAACTAAGCTGTAGCAAGCATCTTCTCTTTTGGCTTCTGTTCTAGTAATAGGATCAACATCAATCTTAAAGGATTTTAGAATCTCTTCTTTTTGAGTATCGGTGATAGCATTATCCCACCATCCTTTAAGAATACCGGTGAAACCATTAACTAAAAATTTACAGATTTGGTTATCTGTATTCTCATTTTGTCTACAGACTGTAGCATACATCATCATGTGATGTATTGTCTCAAAGATTTGGTATTCAGTTCTGCCATCTATATTCCATTCATAGATGGTTTTTCCATGGTAAGATTTCTGGGAATGAAGAAAATATTCTTCATATATAATATCCAGAGGGGTAGGTCTAGGATAATAATACCTAGTAGGTGCGAAAAAACTGGTTTTCTGAATAGGCTTTTGACTATAAGCAATCATATTGATAGAATCAATATCCTGGAAATTATTCTGAATCTCAAAAATATGTGTAAGATCTAACTCACCATCACCATTATCTTCATTAATATCTTCGATATTATGAGATGAGGATGGCTTATCAGATATTACATTAATTTGATAAGTAGACGTTGTTGATATTTTTAAATCTTTCATTTTACTTAAAAGATTATTAACAAACTCATCATCTGATTTAGATGATTTCATCTTTAAGCCTTGTTTGTAAGATAGAAGAATCCTGTGATAATTTTGGATAATAATCACGGATATAATTTAGACTACCTAAAAATCTTCTTAGTTGAGTAATCTCTTTAATTTCATTTGGAAATTTAGATGAAAATTCAATGCATCTATCGATTGGAATAGTAGTTCTATTGGAAATATTATGTCCAAGGAATCGAATTGCTGTTTTAAAAAGTTTCATTTTTGGTGCAGAAACAACCAAACCATTTTTAATAACAACATTTTTGAAAATATTCAAATGTTTTATATGCTGATCTATTGAAGATGAGAAGATAAGAACATCATCAATATAACAAATAATAAATTTTGTAAAAGGGTTAAAGATGTCATTCATAATATGCTAAAATTCAGATGGTCCGTTTTTGACTCCAAAAGGTAAAACATTTCCATTCGAAAGGACTAAAAGGTACTGTATATGCAGTTTTATATCGATCTTTTTCGTAAATTTGAATTTACCAAAATCCAGATTTTAAATCAAATTTGGAAAAGATAATTGCATCATGCAACCTATCTAAGAGATCCTTTTTATTAGGTATAGGATACCTAATCCATTGTAAAACCTCATTAAACGGTTTGTAATTAATAACAAGTCTAGGTATTCCTCTTTCAATTTCTGCATTTTTATTGACATAAAAAGCAGTGCAACTCAAAGGAGAATTACTAGATCTGATAAGCTTTTTCTATTGAAGAGATTCAATCTCATTTTTACAAAGAACAAGATATTCCTTTTTCATCTGGCTTGGCCTGGACTTAGTAGGAATATTTTTCTTATTGAAATCGGATACATAAGGAAGAGAAATAATATGCTTCTTTCTATTCCAAAAAGCATTGGGAACATCACTACAGATTTCTGTTTGTAAAGTTTTCAAAAGTAATTTTATTTTATCCTATAAAGAATGTTGCAAAATTCTTTATTCTGAAGAAAGAAACTTTACTTCTTTTTGAATGAAATTTATTTGTTTCTCTTTAGAATAAATCATATGCTTAACGTGATTTAATTCATTAGTATAAGGTCCTGTTATAAATTAAAAAATAATACTTTTGTTGTTAAGATTAGTATGAATACCTAAAGTATCAATTTTTGTAATAGGCATTAAAGGACAAAGAAAAGGAGTGCCTAAAATAATACTTTGACTCATATTTCTGATTAAAACAAAAGAAGTAGGTACACACAAACCTTGGTTAAAGATAAGAGCTTTTGGTATTTTATACTTTACCCTCATAGTATTACCACTAGCACTTGTTAAAGACTGAGTGGTTTTCTGAAAGTATTTGGTAGGGATTAATCTTTCTTGAAAACAGTTCATATCAGCTCCAATATCAACTAGGGCTATGACATCTTTTAAAAAAAAACATGGCTTTATTATGAAAGTAATACGGATATACCATTTTTGGAAAATAACTTGGTTCATAAGCATTAAATACTGGTTATCAGGAGTTTCTTCTTTTCCCATAGAAGATTATGATTTAGTATTTAATTGTTGCTTAATATTATTCAAATCAACTGTTATAATAATATTAGCTGTTTGAAGTTGTTTAATTTCAGTTATTAAAAGATTTATTTCTCCTTTTAAATCTTGAATAGTAACAGGTTTGTCAATGCTAGAAGCCTGTTGCATACGTTTCATGACTTCTCGAATACTGTATTGTTCTATAGGGAGAATATTATCAGATTTCTGATTCTCATAACAAGTTTCTAGAAATTTCAATTTAATATCTGGATCCTTAATAAGGTCAGCAATATCGAGCATGGATTGTTGGGTATCTGTTAATACATTAATGCTTGGGCCTCCATGGCCTCCAATATCTAAGCCATTCATCTCAACAATGGCTTTCCAATAATTGGCTTCGGCTAAAGTGTTACAGCCATCAATGGTGCAGGTAGCACAAGGCTGAGGTTCCTGGTCGTCTTCTTCATAAGAAGAGTAAATCTCTGCAACTTCATCCTCGGAATCCTCATTGTCACTACTAGAAAGACAATTAAGGATCTCTTGTTGAATTTCTTTATCAAGAGATAACTAATTAAATTTCTGTTTAATCTTAGCTCTACATTTCTTAGCAAAATGTCCTGTTTTACCACACTTGTCGCATTTAACAGTTGATTTATCTTTCTTATTACTAGTTTTCCTTTTTGTAGAGGGTTTTTCTGAAGTGTTCTTTTTGGAAGAAGAAGAACGCCTTCTGTGGTTTTAGGCCTTTTAGTATGCTGTTGTTTTCTGGATTTAGAAGGATACTGGATCTTAGTCTCATAAGAGAATTGATCACAGAATTCTCCTAACTCATGTCTTTTAGTAAGATTCTGCTGTTTCATGAGACGCTAGAGTTTCATATCATTACATAATGATAATCCTTCTTCAATTACTATGGCAATAAGGTGGACATAAGAATACTAGTCATAGGGAGTGCTCATTTGATTATGTTTATCCCTAAGTTTCTTACGAGCTTTTTCAGCAAAGAAAGTTGGAAGTCTATCAATAAATTTGGCCTTCCAGTGCTCACTGTTAGCATCAGTTCTTTGCATTACTTTCATAAGGAAAACATCCTTATACCAGCGAAAATGGGTTAGAGAGGGACACCTAAGGTTCTGTAAAAGCTCTCTTCCTCTATCAGCATTCATAAGTCCTGGTCCTATGAAGTGATGAAGGATAGTTTGAACTAAGCTGTAGCAAGCATCTTCTCTTTTGGCTTCTGTTCTAGTAATAGGATCAACATCAATCTTAAAGGATTTTAGAATCTCTTCTTTTTGAGTATCGGTGATAGCATTATCCCACCATCCTTTAAGAATACCGGTGAAACCATTAACTAAAAATTTACAGATTTGGTTATCTGTATTCTCATTTTGTCTACAGACTGTAGCATACATCATCATGTGATGTATTGTCTCAAAGATTTGGTATTCAGTTCTGCCATCTATATTCCATTCATAGATGGTTTTTCCATGGTAAGATTTCTGGGAATGAAGAAAATCTTCTTCATATATAATATCCTGAGGGGTAGGTCTAGGATAATAATACCTAGTAGGTGCGAAAAAACTGGTTTTCTGAATAGGCTTTTGACTATAAGCAATCATATTGATAGAATCAATATCCTGGAAATTATTCTGAATCTCAAAAATATGTGTAAGATCTAACTCACCATCACCATTATCTTCATTAATATCTTCGATATTATGAGATGAGGATGGCTTATCAGATATTACATTAATTTGATAAGTAGATGTTGTTGATATTTTTAAATCTTTCATTTTACTTAAAAGATTATTAACAAACTCATCATCTGATTTAGATGATTTCATCTTGAAGTTGGAGACTTCAAGAGGTGGTTGGATATTGACAGGTTGAAGATTATGATCCTTAGGGATCAGTTGGCATTTTTCACGTAAATTATCAATTTGCTCTTCAATTCTGATTAACTGTTTTCCTACAGTTTAGAGAAATAAATTAGTGTAATTATTTTATTTGGTTATGGGTATAATATCTTTATACCTCATACTTCCTTGTAGATTAGAAGAATCTTCTGAAATTTCTACATAGAGGTTTATGATTAAAGGTTTTAAATTTTCATTCCCAGGTCTCAATTCTAAAGACTGAGTTGGGGGATGAACAGATTGAATAATATTGCCATTGGTGGTTATCCAATCCTTCTGAATATTAGTTAAAACATTTAACTGATAATAAGATTCTGATTTTATAGCAAAATCAAAATACCATTGAATAAATGATATTAAGCACTGGTTATTATTCAAATAAGAATAATAGTCAGATTTTAATTCTGCTAATTTTTCTTTATTATGGTTTTTAAAATACCAAGTTCTAAAATCTTGATATTTATCCTGCATAAAATCCTGGTTAAGAAAGTTGCGAATTTTACTATTGGGGGAAAAATCCATTAACATTCAAAATGCATGTCACTAGCGGTTGGACTGTTAGGTCTTCTGTTAGAGGTACTAGCCCCAAAAACACCATGAGGTATTTGATTTTCAGATATGTGTATTCCTTTAATATGATCTTCAATCTTAACGGATTCATTACTAGATAATCTAGTAGAACCTTGGTAGATAGATTCTACAGGTTTTGAAACAGAATGCCTGGTAGAATCAGGAAAATCAATATTATAAGGAATAGTTCTGGTAGAACTACTACGGAGCAAAGGTTTCTGAAAATTGATATAGACATTTCCATCTTGAGTATGTATAACATCCTCTATTGATTGTCTAATCAGTGGTCTGGTGGGGACGGCATTAGTGATTTGCCATTATTTTTGGGAATGTTATCTCTTCCCAAGGAATCAATCTGGGAATCGCCACCTGACTGCTAAAGAGGTTGGAGTCAATTAATACAGACCTTGTTGACTCTGTTTTCTTATGTACCGGTTTAAAGTAGTCAAAACTTTAAGATTAATTCTGAATAAAATAGCGAAAGGAGGGGATCCTAGAAAATACTCATATCCATGAGATATGATTCTCATTTCTAGAACTTTTGACAAATTACTGTCACTCAAAGAAATGCTATGGTTCGGATAAATATTAAAGTATACGGGTCCATGAGCTAAACTACTCTCAATAGCACCCATAAGAGATGCTTTCCAATTAAGGCATCTACCATCTCTTAAAATATATTGGATACTAGTATTTTGTCCTAATAAGGTCAAAGGTTTAAAAGCAACTTGAACAAGTCCTATATGCACATATTTATATTTTTGCATAAAAGGATGCAGATCTTCAATATGCAGTAAGTAAACAATAGTATCATTATCTTGTAAAGGAACAGCATGTTCAACAGTTTTGATAATCCTTTTACTGGTAAAATCAAAAGTTTCGATTTTGTAAATCATTTCTGGTTTGACTTTAGGAATAGTCCATCTATCTAAAGCTTCTTTAACATCCTGATAGGCAATTAACTCATTTGCCTTAGAAGTAGAAGCTACGGTATTAGCTACAGTTGTTACTGAAGTAGAAGAAAGATCAGTCATGTTGTATTGTGATCATATATGCATAATTTAAAAGATATATATTTATCAATATGACAATAAACTAAAATTATTTTGATACCAAGTGAGGGCCAAGACACAACATAAGCACGTCTGTCAACGATTTATGAGGAAACAGTCAAACGCACCATCCCGGCCAACGACCTAAACCCTCAACACGACTTGGGTGACGTTCCACTTATTCAAGTCTTGAATCAGTTAGCAGCATAGCCAGGATATTTTAAAGTCATATTAACAATATATAAATTCTAAATTACTGCATATAGGATCTCATGAACTACTGTTACGTGGGGCCAAGACACAACATAAGCACGTCTGTCAACGATTTATGAGGAAACAGTCAAACGCACCATCCCGGCCAACAACCTAAACCCTCAACGCAACTTGGGTGACGTTCCACTTATTCAAGTCTTGAATCAGTTGGCAGCATAGCAAGGATATTTTAAAGTCATATTAACAATATATAAATTCTAAATTACTGCATATATGATCTCATGAACTACTGTTAAGTGGGGGTTCTTACCACCACGATCAACCGACAGGTTTCTTCCTGTATAGCTTCTTTGATTTTTATCAATCAAAATTTCTGATTCAGATAATTTTTCTGTAAAATAAGAACGGTTATCTTCGTCTATAGCGTTATTGATTTCTGTTCTATAATGATTACTGTTTTCTTGATGATAATGCAATAAATCAACTAAAAAAACATAATAATTAATATTATCTATGACTTACAGAGAGTAGGGAGACAATGATATCTTCAAACTTTCGATCTCTTATTGATATATGAGTAAGAAATATACAAGGGGGGAGAGAGTCTGAAATTTTTTAGGAAAAGTTTTGCCTCAACATATGGGTGAAGACTCCCTTAAATAGATAGATGAAAAGATAAAGGAAGACAGGTGGCGTGTCCTGGATGGTGGAGTCGATCGTCCTGCTTCATCCTTATCTCATGAGACAGCTGTGCGGTAGTAATAAAAGTTGCTGTCTTCTTCTGATAATGGAGAGTGAGTGGAGGACAGCTGTCTATCCTTTACTGATAATTGCAAAAGATTCTCCTGCTAGTGGGGGGAAATAGGTAACAGCATACTTTTTTTCTTTCCTTTATCCGGTTCCATCTTTTCTACAATAATGGAAGTAAAAGAATCCCAAAAATATCCTATAGATGATTTTAGTTCGTCAGGCTCTTGACTTTCTCCAGCCGAAACACTGAATTCATTATCATCCTGATCAGAACTAACAGTCTTCATTGAAGAGTCATCATTTTCCTATACCATGGATTTTAAAAATTAATTTTTCATAAAGTTCATGGATTTGATGATTAATTCTTCCCTGGTTAGATCTGGGAATTTCTGTTTTAAATCCTCTTGAATTTTTGTGAAGGGATTTTCTGTTTGTGCTGGAAGGACTTTAGGCTTTGCATCCAAACAGGCTTGTGTGTGGGTTTTGTTGGCTTTAATTAATTCTGGTAAAGTGGGATGAAGCCCTTTGTCCCACCATCTAGTAAAGAAAATCATTTTTAAACAAGAAATCTTATTCTGGTAATCACATTTTAAATTCTACTTCCATATCCATGGAATTTGAAAGCGAATAATAAAATGAATAAAGATTTTTGTCATAAACAAATCTTTATTTACTGGCATATGAGAGTAGGCAACTTGCCAATCTTTAAATGCCGTTAAAACAAATTCTGGTACGGTTTTCATGGTTATACCAAATTTATCCCACCAAACGAAAAACCAATTGGATATTTCGTTTTTGAGAATATCAGGACAAATTCTGACAAGAATGATTATGAACGGGATTCTGGTAGTAGAAAACATAGGTAAAGGAATCTATGTAATCCCAATAACTATATTTTGTTTTCAAATGTTTGGTTTCAAGAGTTCTTGTCGTTTGGGGATGGATTCCCCAATTAGCAATAGGCATGATATTTCTGATAGTAGTTTTACTGTAAGAAATTTTACTGGTAGCTTTTGATGAGTCATGAAGCGTGTGCTTAATATCCATAGATGCTGTTTCTATGATCATCGGTTCATAGATATATCGATACTGGTCAAAGTGAGTAGGAAATTGTTGAGTTACTAGATAGCGTCTCTTGATTTCCCATGGATCTTTCATCCATTTCTCATCATTAGGTTCAATATAAATGATTACTTCCTCAATTGTACTGTTAGGAATATATTGTTCTGGTAGAAATAAAACATCTTCTGCTGTTTGACTAGAAGAAGCCTGAGTTGTACTGTTGGGAGTATTTAAACTCGGGAATTCTGTATAGTACCATTGTCAGCCTCGGCTTCTACTTCAGTTGTTCATCAACCCTGCAAATATTCACGGGTTAAAAAATCGGGTAAAGAATTCTGTTCGCCCTTGATATATTCAATATCGAAATCAAATACTGATAAAATGCTGTCATGTAGCAAATATTTGTTTAGAAGTAAAATTCTGTACATCATTTTTAAATATTTGTTTAGCAGCAGAACAATCTACTCTAATCAAGAAATGCTGGTTTAAAAGATCATCCTGAAATTTTAAAACACATTTAACAATGGATAAAGATTCTTGTTTTATAGTGGGGTAATTAAGAGCTGCCCCCTTCCATGTTCCAGATGCAAAATGAAGTAATTCTTCTATTTTCTTAATGGGGTTATACTGTTTAAGTATCCTACCATATCCTTGGTTGGAGGCGTCTGTTTGGACGATCATTTTCCATTCAGGATTGGGTAAGGATAAACATGGTAACAGTTTAACTTTTTCTTTAATTTTCTGAACAGCACAAGTATGCTCTTCTGTCCAAGGCATATGATTCTTTTTAAGCCTTGTTTATAAGATAGAAGAATCCTGTGATAATTTTGGATAATAATCACGAATATAATTTAGACTACCTAAAAATCTTCTTATTTGAGTAATCTCTTTAATTTCATCTATAAATTTAGATGCAAATTCAATGCATCTATCGATTGGAATAATAGTTCCATTGAAAATATTATGTCCAAGGAATCGAATTGTTGTTTTAAAAAGTTTCATTTTTGGTGCAAAAACAACAAAACCATTTTTAATAACATTTTTGAAAATATTCAAATGTTTTATATGCTGATCTATTGAAGATGAGAAGATAAGAACATCATCAATATAACAAATAATAAGTTCTGTAAAAGGGTTAAAGATGTCATTCATAACATGCTGAAATTCAGATGGTCCGTTTTTTACTCCAACAGGTAAAACATTCCATTCGAAATGACCAAAAGGTACTGTAAATGCAGTTTTATATCGATCTTTTTCGCAAATTTGAATTTGTCAAAATTCTGATTTTAAATCAAATTTGGAAAAGATAATTGCATCATGCAACCTATCTAAGAGGTCCTTTTTATTAGGTATAGGATACCTAATCCATTGTAAAATCTCATTTAACGGTTTGTAATTAATAACATGTCTATGTATTCCTCTTTCAATTTCTACAATTTTATTGACATAAAAAGCAGTGCAACACCAAGGGGAATTACTAGATCTGATAAGTTTTTTCTGTTGAAGAGATTCAATCTCATTTTTACAAAGAACAAGATATTCCTTTTTCATTTGGCTTGACCTGGACTTAGTAGTAATATTTTTCTCATCGAAATCGGATACATAAGGAAGAGAAATAATATGTTTCTTTCTATTCCAAAAAGCATTGGGAACATCACTACAGATTTCTGTTTCTAAAGTTTTCAAAAGTAATTTTATTTTATCCTGTAAAGAAGGTTGCAAAATTCTTTGTTCTGTAGTAAGAAACTTTACTTCTTTTTGAATGAAATTTATCTGTTTTTCCTTAGAATAAATCATATGCTTAACTTGATTTAATTCTTTAGTATAAAGTTCTGTTATAAATTCAAAAATAATACTTCTGTTGTTAAGATTAGTATGAATACATAAAGCATCAATTTTTGTAATAGGCATTAAAAGACAAAGAAAATGAGTGCCTAAAATAATACTTTGACTCATATTTCTGATTAAAACAAAAGAAGTAGGTAAACACAAACCTTGGTTACAGATAAGAGCTTCTGGTATTTTATACTTTATCCTCATAATATTACCACTAGCACTTGTTAAAGACTGAGTGGTTTTCTGAAAGTATTTGGTAGGGATTAATCTTTCTTGAATACAGTTCATATCAGCTCCACTATCAACTAGGGCTATGGCATCTTTTAGAATAAAATCTGGCTTTATTATGAAAGTAATACGAGTATACCATTTTTGGAAAATAACTTGGTTCATAAGCATTAAATACTAGTTATCAGGAATTTTTACTTTTCCCTTAGAAGATACTGATTTAGTATTTAATTGTTGCTTAATATTCAAATCAGTTGTTATAATAATATTAGCTGTTTGAAGTTGTTTAACTTCAGTTTTTAAAAGATTTATTTCTCCTTTTAAATCTTGAATAGTAACAGGTTTGTCAATGCTAGAAGCATGTTGCATACGTTTCATGACTTCTCGAATACTGTATTGTTCTATAGGGAGAATATTATCAGATATCTGATTCTTATAACAAGTTTCTAGAAATTTCAATTTAATAGCTGGATCCTTTATAAGGTCTGCAATATCGAGCATGGATTGTTGGGTATCTGTTAATAGATTAATGCTTGGGCCTCCATGGCCTCCAATATCTAAGCCATTCATCTCAACAATAGCTTTCCAATAATTGGCTTCGGCTAAAGTATTACAGCCATCAATGGTGCAGGTAGCACAAGGCTGAGGTTCCTGGTCGCCTTCTTCATAAGAAGAGTAAATCTCTGCAACTTCATCCTCGGAATCCTCATTGTCACTACTAGAAAGACAATTAAGGATCTCTTGTTGAATTTTTTCATCAAAAGATAACTCATTAAATTTCTGTTTAATCTTAGCTCTACATTTATTAGCAAAATGTCCTGTTTTACCACACTTGTAGCATTTAACAGTTGATTTATCTTTCTTATTACTAGTTTTTCTTTTTGTAGAGGGTTTTTCTGAACTGGTCTTTTTGTAAGAAGAAGAACTCCTTCTGTGGTTTTTAGACTTTTTAGTATGCTGTTGTTTTCTGGGTATAGAAGGATACTGGATCTTAGTCTCATAAGAGAATTGATCACAGAATTCTCCTAACTCTTGTCTTTTAGTAAGATTCTGCTGTTTCATGAGATGCTGGAGTTTCATATCATTACATAATGATAATCCTTCTTCAATAACTATGGCAATAAGGTGGCCATAAGAATACTGGTCATAGGGAATGCTCATTTGATTATGTTTATCCCTAAGTTTCTTACGAACTTTTTCAGCAAAGAAAGTTGGAAGTCCATCAATAAATTTGGCCTTCCAGTGCTCACTGTTAGCATCAGTTCTTTGCATTACTTTCATAAGGAAAACATCCTTATACCAGCGAAAATGGGTTAGAGAGGGACACCTAAGGTTCTGTAAAAGCTCTCTTCCTCTATCAGCATTCATAAGTCCTGGTCCTAAGAAGTGATGAAGGATAGCTTGAACTAAGCTGTAGCAAGCATTTTTTCTTTTGGCTTCTGTTCTAGTAAGAGGATCAACATCAATCTTAAAGGATTTTAGAATCTCTTCTTTTTGAGTATCGGTGACAGCATTATCCCACCATCCTTTAAGAATACCGGTGAATCCATTAACTAAAAATTTACATATTTGATGATCTGTATTCTCATTTTGTCTACAGATTGTAGCATACATCATCATGTGATGTATTGTCTCAAAGATTTGGTATTCAGTTCTGCCATCTATATTCCACTTATAGATGGTTTTTCCATGGTAAGATTTCTGGGAATGAAGAAAATCTTCATCATATAGAATATCCTGAGGGGTTGGTCTAGGATAATAATACCTATTGGGTGCGGAAAAATTGGTTTTCTGAATAGGCTTTTGACTATAAGCAATCTTCTTTACATGATAAAATAAAATTACTTTTGAAAACTTTACAAACAGAAATCTGTAGTGATGTTCCCAATGCTTTTTGGAATAGAAAGAAACATATTATTTCTCTTCCTTATGTATCCGATTTCAATGAGAAAAATATTCCTACTAAGTCCAGGCCAAAACAGATGAAAAAGGAATATCTTGTTCTATGTAAAAATGAGATTGAATCTCTTCAACAGAAAAAGTTTATCAGATCTAGTAATTCCCCATAGTTTTACACTGCTTTTTATGTCAATAAAAATGCAGAAATTGAAAGAGGAATACCTAGACATGTTATTAATTACAAACCGTTAAATGAGGTTTTACAATAGATTAGGTATCCTATACCTAATAAAAGGGACCTCTTAGATAGGTTGCATTATGCAATTATCTTTTCCAAATTTGATTTAAAATCAGAATTTTTGCAAATTTAAATTTGCTAAAAAGATCGATATAAAACTGCATTTACAGTACCTTTTGGTCATTTCGAATGGAATGTTTTATCTTTTGGAGTTAAAAACGGACCATCAGAATTTTATCATATTATGAATGACATCTTTAACCCTTTTACAGAATTTATTATTTGTTATATTGATGATGTTCTTATCTTCTCATCTTCAATAGATCAGCATATAAAACATTTGAATATTTTCAAAAATATTGTTATTAAAAATGGTTTGGTTGTTTCTGCACCAAAAATAAAATTTTTTAAAACAGCAATTCGATTCCTTGGACATAATATTTCCAATGGAACTATTATTCCAATCGATAGATGCATTGAATTTGCATCTAAATTTACAGATGAAATTAAAGAGATTACTCAAATAAGAAGATTTTTAGGTAGTCTAAATTATATTCGTGATAATTATCTAAAATTATCACAGGATTCTTCTATCTTACAAACAAGGCTTAAAAAGAATCCTATGTCTTGGACAGAAGAGCATACTCGTGCTGTTCAGAAAATTAAAGAAAAAGTTAAACAGTTACCATGTTTATCCTTATCCAATCTTGATTGGAAAAAGATCGTCCAAACATACGCCTCCAACCAAGGATATGGTGGGATACTTAAACAGTATAACCCCATTAAGAAAAAAAAGAATTACTTCGTTTTACATCTGGAACATGGAAGGGGGCAGTTCTTAATTACCCCACTATAAAACAGGAATGTTTATCCATTGTTAAATTTGTTTTAAAATTTCAGGATGATCTTTTAAACCAACATTTCTTGATTAGAGTAGATTATTCTGCTGTTAAACAAATATTTAAAAATGATGTACAGAATCTTGCTTCTAAACAAATATTTGCTACATGGCAAAATATTTTATCAGTATTTGATTTTGATATTGAATATATCAAGGGCGAACAGAATTCTTTACCCTATTTTTTTAACTCGTGAATATTTGCAGGGTTGATGAACAACCGAAGTAGAGGCCGAGGCAAACAACGGCACTATATAAAATTCCTGAGTTTAAATACTCCCAACAGTACAACTCAGGCTTCTTCTAGCCAAACAGCAAAAGATGTTTTACTTCTACCAGAACAATACATTCTCAACAGTACAATTTAGGAAGTAACCCTTTTTATTGAACCTAATGATGAGAAATGGATGAAAGATCCATGAAAAATCAAGAGACGCTATCTAGTAACTCAATAATTTCCTGCTCACTTCGACCAGTATCGATATATCTATGAACAGATGATCATAGAAATAACATCTATGGATATTAAGCACACGCTTCATGACCCATCAAAAGCTACCAGCCCAATTTCTTACAGTAAAACTACTATCAAAAATATCATGCCTATTGCTAATTAGGGAATCCATCCCCATACTACCAGAATTCTTGAAACCAAATATTCAGAAACAAAATATAGTTATTGGGATTACATAGATTCCTTTACCTATGTTTTCTACTACCAGAATCCCGTTCATAACCATTCTTGGTTTATCAGAATTTGTCCTAAAGTTCTCAGAAACGAAATGCCCAATTGATTTTTCGTTTGGGTATAACCATGAAAATCGTACCAAAATCTGTTTTAACAGCATTTAAAGATTGACAAGTTGCCTACTCTCATATACCAGTAAATAAAGATTTGTCTATGACAAAAATCTTTATTCACTTTATTATTTGCTTTCAAATTCCATGGATATGAAAGTGGGATTTAAAATGTGATTACCAAAATAAGATTCCTTGTTTAAAAAGGGTTTTCTTTACCAGATGGTGGGACAAAGGGCTTAATCCCACTTTACCAGAATTAATTAAAGCCATCAAAACCCACACCCAAGCCTGTTTGGATGCAGTGCCTAAAGTCCTTCCAGCACAAACAGAAAATTCCTTCACAAAAATTCAAGAGAATTTAAAACAGAAATTCCCAGATCTAACCAGGGAAAAATTAATCATCAAATCCATGGACTTTATGAAAAATCAAATTTTAAAATCCATGGTACAAGAAAGTGATGACTCTTCAATGAAGACTGTTAGTTCTGATCAGGATGATAATGAATTCAGTGTTTTGGCTGGAGAAAGTCAAGAGTCTGACGAACCAGAATCACCTATAGCAGATTTTTGGGATTTTTTTACTTCCATTATTGCAGAAAAGATGAAACAGAATAAAGGAAAGAAAAAAAATATGAGGTTACCTAATTCCCCCCACTAGCAGGAGAATCTTTTGTAATTATCATTAAAGGACAAACAGCTGTCCTCCACTCACTCTCCATTATCAGAAGAAGATAACATCTTTTATTACTACCGCACATTTATCTCATGAGATAACGATGAAGCATGACGATCGACTCCACCATCTAGGACACACCACCTGTCTTCCTTTATCTTTTCATCTGTCTATTTAAGGGAGCCTTCACCTATATGTTGAGGCAGAACTTTTCCTAGAAAATTTCAGACTCTCTCTCCCCTTGTATATTTCTTACTCATATATCAATAAGAGATCGAAAGTTTAAAGATATCATTGTCTCCCTACTCTCTGTAAGTCATAGATAATATTAATTATTATGTTTTCTTAGTTGATTTATTGCATTATCATCAAGAAAACAGTAATCGTTATAGAGCAGAAATCAATAACGCTATAGACGAAGATAACCGTTCCTATTTTACAAAAAAATTATCTGAATCAAAAAATTTGATTGATAAAATCAAAGAAGCTATACAGGAAGAAACATGTCGGTTGATCGTGGTGGAAAGAACCCCCACTTAACAGTAGTTCATGAGATCATATATGCAGTAATTTAGAATTTATATATTGTTAATATGACTTCAAAATATCCTTGCTATGCTGCTAACTGATTCAAGACTTGAATAAGTGGAACGTCACCCAAGTCGCGTTGAGGTTTAGGTCGTTGACAGGGATGGTGCGTTTGACTGTTTCCTCATAAATCATTGACAAACGTGCTTATGTTGTGTCTTGGCCCTCACTTGATAAAATCTAGCTTTATTATGAAAGTAATACGGATATACCATTTTTGAAAAACGACTTGGTTGATAAGCATTAAATACTTGTTATCAGGAATTTCTTCTTTTCCCTTAGAAGATTCTGATTTAGTATTTAATTGTTGCTTAATATTATTCAAATCAGCTGTTATAATAATGTTAGTTGTTTGAAGTTGTTTAACTTCAGTTTTTAAAAGATTTATTTCTCCTTTTAAATCTTGAATAGTAACAGGTTTGTCAATGCTAGAAGCCTGTTGCATACGTTTCATGACTTCTCGAATACTGTATTGTTCTATAGGGAGAATATTATCAGATTTCTGATTCTTATAGCAAGTTTCTAGAAATTTCAATTTAAAATCTGGATCCTTTATAAGGTCAGCAATATCGAGCATGGATTGCTGGGTATCTGTTAATACATTAATGCTTGGGCCTCCATGGCCTCCAATATCTAAGCCATTCATCTCAACTATGGCTTTCCAATAATTGGCTTTGGCTAAAGTGTTACGGCCATCAATGGTGCAGGTAGCACAAGGCTGAGGTTCCTGGTCGTGTTCTTCATAAGAAGAGTAAATCTCTGCAGCTTCATCCTCGGAATCCTCATTGTCACTACTAGAAAGTCAATTAAGGATCTCTTGTTGAATTTCTTCATCAAGAGATAACTCATTAAATTTCTGTTTAATCTTAGCTCTACATTTATTAGCAAAATGTCCTGTTTTACCACACTTATAGCATTTAACAGTTGATTTATCTTTCTTATTGCTAGTTTTCCTTTTTGTAGAGGGTTTTTCTGAAGTGTTCTTTTTGGAAGAAGAAGAACGCCTTCTGTGGTTTTAGGCCTTTTAGTATGCTGTTGTTTTCTGGGTTTAGAAGGATACTGGATCTTCGTCTCATAAGAGAATTGATCACATAATTCTCCTAACTCATGTCTTTTAGTAAGATTCTGCAGTTTCATGAGATGTTGGAGTTTCATATCATTACATAATGATAATCCTTCTTCAATAACTATGGCAATAAGGTGGCCATAAGAATACTGGTCATAGGGAATACTTATTTGATTATGTTTATCCCTAAGTTTCTTACGAACTTTTTCAGCAAAGAAAGTTGGAAGTCCATCAATAAATTTGGCCTTCCAGTGCTCACTGTTAGCATCGGTTCTTTGCATTACTTTCATAAGGAAAACTTCCTTATACGAGCGAAAATGGGTTAGAGAGGGACACCTAAGGTTCTGTAAAAGCTCTCTTCTTCTATCAGCATTCATAAGTCCTGGTCCTATGAAGTGATGAAGGATAGCTTGTACTAAGTTGTAGCAAGCATCTTCTCTTTTGGCTTCTGTTCTAGTAGGATCAACATCAATCTTAAAGGATTTTAGAATCTCTTCTTTTTTAGTATCGATGATAGCATTTTCCCACCATCCTTTAAGAATGCTGGTGAAACCATTAACTAAAAATTTACAGATTTGGTGATCTGTATTCTCATTTTGTCTACAGACTGTAGCATACATCATCATGTGATGTATTGTCTCAAAGATTTGGTATTTAGTTCAGCCATCTATATTTCATTCATAGATGATTTTTCCATGGTAAGATTTCTGGGAATGAAGAAAATCTTCTTCATATAGAATATTCTGAGGGGTTGGTCTAGGATAATAATACCTATTAGGTGCGGAAAAATTAATTTTCTGAATAGGCTTTTGACTATAAGCAATCTTATTGATAGAATCAATATCCTGAAAATTATTCTGAATCTCAAAAATATGTGTAAGATCTAACTCACCATCACCATTATCTTCATTAATATCTTCGATATTATGAGATGAGGATGGCTTATCAGATATTACATTAATTTGAGAAGTAGATCCTGTTGATATTTTTAAATCTTTCATTTTACTTAAAAGATTATTAACAAACTCATCATCTGATTTAGATGATTTCATCTTGAAGTTGGAGACTTCAAGAGGTGGTTTGATATTGACAGGTTGAAGATTATGATCCTTAGGGATCAGTTGGCATTTTTCACGTAAATGATCAATTTGCTCTTCAATTCTGATTAACTGCTTTCCTACAGTTTGAAGAAATAAATTAGTGTAATTATTCTGTTTGGTTATGGGTATAATATCTTTATACCTCATACTTCCCTGTAGATTAGAAGAATCTTCTGAAATTTCTACATAGGGGTTTATGATTAAAGGTCTTAAATTTTCATTCCCAGGTCTCAATTCTAAAGACTGAGTTGGGGGATGAACATATTGAATAATAATACCTTTGGTGCTTATCCAATCCTTCTGAATATTAGTTAAAACATTTAACTAATAATAAGATTATGGTTTTATAGCAAAATCAAAATACCATTGAATAAATGATATTAAGCACTGGTTATTATTCAAATAAGAATAAAATAAGAATAATAGTAAGATTTTAATTCTGCTAATTTTTCTTTATTATGGTTTTTAAAATACCAAGTTCTGAAATCTTGATATTTATCCTGTATAAAATCCTGGTTAAGAAAGTTGCGAATTTTTCTATTGGGGGAAAAATCCATTAACATTCAAAATGCATGTCACTAGCGGTTAGACTGTTAGGTCTTCTGTTAGAGGTACTAGTCCCAAAACACCATGAGGTATTTGATTTTCAGATATGTGTATTCCTTTAATATGATCTTCAATCTTAACGGATTCATTACTAGATAATCTAGTAGAACTTTGGTAGATAGATTCTACAGGTTCTGAAACAAAATGCCTAGTAGAATCAGGAAAATCAATATTATAAGGAATAGTTCTGGTAGAACTACTACGGAGCAAAGGTTTCTGAAAATTGATAGACATTTCCATCTTGAGTATGTATAACATCCTCTATTGATTGTCTAATCAGTGGTCTGGTGGGGACGGCATTAGTGATTTGCTATTATTTTGGGAATGTTATCTCTTCCCAAGGAATCAATCTGGGAATCGCAACCTGACTGCTAAAGAGGTTGGAGTCAATTAATACAGACCTTGTTGACTCCGTTTTCTTTGTACGGGTCTAAAGTAGTCAGAACTTTAAGATTAATTCTGAATAAAATAGCGAAAGGAGGGGATCCTGGAAGATACTCATATCCATGAGATATGATTCTCATTTCTAGGAGTTAGGATAAATTACTGTCAGTCAAAGAAATGCTAAGGTTCAGATAAATATTAAAGTATACGGGTCTATGAGCTAAACTAATCTCAATAGCACCCATAAGAGATGCTTTCCAATTAAGGCATCTACCATCTCTTAAATTACATTGGATACTGGTGTTTTGTCCTAATAAGGTCAAAGGTTTAAAAGCAACTTGAACAAGTCCTATATGCACATATTTATATTTTTGCATAAAAGGATGCAGATCTTCAATATGCAGTAAGTAAACAATAGTATCATTATCTTGTAAAGGAACAGCATGTTCAAAAATTTTGATAATCCTTTTGCTGGTAAAATCAAAAGTTCCAATTTTGTAAATCATTTCTGGTTTGACTTTAGGAATAGTCCACCTATCTAAAGCTTCTTTAACATCTTGATAGGCAATTAACTCAGTTGCTTCAGAAGTAGAAGCTACGATATTAGCTACAGTTACTGAAATAGAAGAAAGATCAGTCATGTTGTATTGTGATCATATATGTATAATTTAAAAGATATATATTTATCAATATGACAATAAACTAAAATTCCTTTTATACCAAGTGAGGGCCAAGACACAACATAAGCACGTCTGTCAACGATTTATGAGAAAACAGTCAAACGCACCATCCCGGCCAACGACCTAAACCCTCAACGAGACTTGGGTGACGTTCCACTTATTGAATCATTTAGTAGCATAGCCAGGATATAATAAAGTCATTAATAATATACAAATTCTAAATTACTGCATATAGGATCTCATGAACTACTGTTAAGTGGGGCCAAGACACAACATAAGCACGTCTGTCAACGATTTATGAGGAAACAGTCAAACGCACCATCCCGGGCAACGACCTAAACCCTCAACGCAACTTGGGTGACGTTCCACTTATTCAAGTCTTGAATCATTTGGCAGCATAGCAAGGATATTTTAAAGTCATATTAACAATATATAAATTCTAAATTACTACATATATGATCTCATGAACTACTGTTAAGTGGGGGTTCTTACCACCACGATCAACCGATAGGTTTCTTCCTGTATAGCTTCTTTGATTTTTATCAATCAAAATTTTTGATTCAGATAATTTTTCTGTAAAATAAGAACGGTTATCTTCGTCTATAGCGTTATTGATTTCTGTTCTATAACGATTACTGTTTTCTTGATGATAATGCAATAAATCAACTAAGAAAACATAATAATTAATATTATCTATGACTTACAGAGAGTAGGGAGACAATGATATCTTCAAACTTTCGATCTCTTATTGATATATGAGTAAGAAATATACAAGGGGAGAGAGAGTCTGAAATTTTCTAAGAAAAGTTTTGCCTCAATATATGGGTGAAGGCTCTCTTAAATAGACAGATGAAAAGATAAAGGAAGACAGATGGCGTGTCCTGGATGGTGGAGTCGATCGTCCTGCTTCATCTTTATCTCATGAGACAGCTGTGCGGTAGTAATAAAAGTTGTTGTCTTCTTCTGATAATGGAGAGTGAGTGGAGGACAGCTGTCTATCCTTTACTGATAATTGCAAAAGATTCTCCTGCTAGTGGAGGGAAATAGGTAACATCATACTTTTTTTCTTTTCTTTATCCTGTTCCATCTTTTCTGCAATAATGGAAGTAAAAGAATCCCAAAAATCTCCTATAGATGATTCTGGTTCATCAGGCTCTTGACTTTCTCCAGCCAAAACACTGAATTCATTATCATCCTGATCAGAACTAACAGTCTTCATTGAAAAGTCATCATTTTCCTGTACCATGGATTTTAAAAATTATTTTTTCATAAAGTCCATGGATTTGATGATTAATTCTTCCCTGGTTAGATCTGGGAATTTCTGTTTTAAATCCTCTTGAATTTTTGTGAAGGGATTTTCTGTTTGTGCTGGAAGGACTTTAGGCACTGCATCCAAACAGGCTTGGGTGTAGGTTTTGTTGACTTTAATTAATTCTGGTAAAGTGGAATTAAGCCCTTTGTCCCACCATCTAGTAAAGAAAATCTTTTTTAAACAAAAAATCTTATTCTGGTAATCACATTTTAAATCCTACATCCATATCCATGGAATTTGAAAGCGAATAATAAAATGAATAAAGATTTTTGTCATAGACAAATTTTTATTTACTGATATATGAGAGTAGGCAACTTGCCAATCTTTAAATGCTGTTAAAACAAATTCTGGTACGGTTTCCATGGTTATACCAAATTTATCCCACCAAACGAAAAACCAATTGGATATTTCGTTTCTGAGAACATCAAGACAAATTCTGATAAACGAAGAATGGTTATGAACGAAATTCTGGTAGTAGAAAACATAGGTAAAGGAATCTATGTAATCCCAATAACTATATTTTATTTCTGAATGTTTGGTTTCAAGAGTTCTGGTAGTTTGGGGATGGATTCCCCAATTAGCAATAGGCATGATATTTCTGATAGTAATTTTACTGTAAGAAATTGGGCTGGTAGCTTTTGATGGGTCATGAAGCGTGTGCTTAATATCCATAGATGTTATTTCTATGATCATCTGTTCATAGATATATCGATACTGGTCAAAGTGAGCAGAAAATTGTTGAGCTACTAGATAGCGTCTCTTGATTTTCCATGGATCTTTCATCCATTTCTCATCATTAGGTTCAATATAAATGATTACTTCCTCAATTGTACTGTTGGGAATGTATTGTTCTGGTAGAAATAAAAAATCTTTTGCTAGAAGAAGCCTGAGTTGTACTGTTAGGAGTATTTAAACTCGGGAATTCTGTATAATACCATTGTCAGCCTCGGCCACTACTTCGGTTGTTCATCAACCCTGCAAATATTCACGGGTTAAAAAATGAGGTAAAGAATTCTGTTCGCCCTTGATATATTCAATATCAAAATCAAATACTGATAAAATACTTTGCCCTGTAGCAAATATTTGTTTAGAAGCAAAATTCTGTACATCATTTTTAAATATTTGTTTAGCAGCAGAACAATCTACTCTAATCAAGAAATGCTGGTTTAAAAGATCATCTTGAAATTTTAAAACACATTTAACAATGGATAAACATTCCTGTTTTATAGTGGGATAATTAAGAGCTGCCCCCTTCCATGTTCCAGATGCAAAACGAATTAATTCTTCTCTTTTCTTAATGGGGTTATACTGTTTAACTATCCCACCATATCCTTGGTTGGAGGCATCTGTTTGGACGATCTTTTTCCATTCAGGATTGGGTAAGAATAAACATGGTAACTATTTAACTTTTTCTTTAATTTTTTGAACAGCACGAGTATGCTCTTCTGTCCAAGGCATAGGATTCTTTTTAAGCCTTATTTGTAAGATAGAAGAATCCTGTGATAATTTTGAATAATAATCACGGATATAATTTAGACTACCTAAAAAACTTCTTAGTTGAGAAATCTCTTTAATTTCATCTGGAAATTTAGATGCAAATTCAATGCATCTATCGATTGGAATAATAGTTCCATTAAAAATATTATGTCCAAGGAATCGAATTGCTGTTTTAAAAAGTTTCATTTTTTGTGCAAAAACAACCAAACCATTTTTAATAACATTTTTGAAAATATTCAAATATTTTATATGCTGATCTATTGAAGATGAGAAGATAAGAACATCATCAATATAACAAATAATAAATTCTGTAAAAGGGTTAAAGATGTCATTCATAATATGCTGAAATTCAAATGGTCCGTTTTTGACTCCAAAAGGTAAAACATTCCATTTGAAATGACCAAAAGGTACTGTAAATGCAGTTTTATATCGATCTTTTTCACAAATTTGAATTTGCCAAAATCCTGATTTTAAATCAAATTTGAAAAAGATAATTGCATCATGCAACCTATCTAAGAGGTCCTTTTTATTAGGTATAGGATACCTAATTCATTGTAAAACTTCATTTAACGGTTTGTAATTAATAACATGTCGATGTATTCCTCTTTCAATTTCTACAATTTTATTGACATAAAAAACAGTGCAACACCAAGGGGAATTACTAGATTTGATAAGCTTTTTCTGTTGAAGAGATTCAATCTCATTTTTACAAAAAATAAGATATTCCTTTTTCATCTGGCTTGGCCTGGACTTAGTAGTAATATTTTTCTCATTGAAATCGGATACATAAGGAAGAGAAATAATATGTTTCTTTCTATTCCAAAAAGCATTGGGAACGTCACTACAGATTTCTGTTTCTAAAGTTTTCAAAAGTAATTTTATTTTATCCTGTAAAGAAGGTTGCAAAATTCTTTGTTCTGTAGTAAGAAACTTTACTTCTTTTTGAATGAAATTTATCTGTTTCTCTTTAGAATAAAACATATGCTTAACTTGATTTAATTCTTTAGTATAAGGTTCTGTTATAAATTCAAAAATAATACTTCTGTTGATAAGATTAGTATGAATACCTAAAGCATCAATTTTTGTAATAGGCATTAAAAGACAAAGAAAAGGAGTGCCTAAAATAATACTTTGACTCATATTTCTGATTAAAACAAAAGAAGTAGGTAAACACAAACCTTAGTTACAGATAAGAGCTTCTGGTATTTTATATTTTATCCTCATAATATTACCACTAGCACTTGTTAAAGACTGAGTGGTTTTCTGAAAGTATTTGGTAGGGATTAATCCTTCTTGAATACAGTTCATATCAGTTCCACTATCAACTAGGCTATGGCATCTTTTAAAATAAAATCTGGCTTTATTATGAAAGTAATACGGATATCCATTTTTGGAAAACAGCTTGGTTCATAAGAATTAAATACTGGTTATCAGGAGTTTCTTCTTTTCCCATAGAAGATTCTGATTTAGTATTTAATTGTTGCTTAATATTATTCAAATCAGCTGTTATAATAATATTAGTTGTTTGAAGTTGTTTAACTTCAGTTTTTAAAAGATTTATTTCTCCTTTTAAATCTTGAATAGTAACAGGTTTGTCAATGCTAGAAGCATGTTGCATACGTTTCATGACTTCTCGAATACTGTATTGTTCTATAGGGAGAATATTATCAGATATCTGATTCTTATAACAAGTTTCTAGAAATTTTATTTTAATATATGGATCCTTTATAAGGTCAGCAATATCGAGCATAGATTGTTGGGTATCTGTTAATACATTAATGCTTGGGCATCCATGGCCTCTAATATCTAAGCCATTCATCTCAACAATGGCTTTCCAATAATTGGTTTCGGCTAAAGTGTTATAGCCATCAATGGTGCAGGTAGCACAAGGCTGAGGTTCCTGGTCATGTTCTTCATAAGAAGAGTAAATCTCTACAACTTCATCCTCGGAATCCTGATTGTCACTACTAGAAAGACAATTAAGGATCTCTTGTTGAATTTCTTCATCAAAAGATAACTCATTAAATTTCTGTTTAATCTTAGCTCTACATTTATTAGCAAAATGTCCTGTTTTACCACACTTGTAGCATTTAACAGTTGATTTATCTTTCTAATTACTAGTTTTTCTTTTTGTAGAGGGTTTTTCTAAAGTGTTCTTTTTAGAAGAAGAAGAACGCCTTCTGTGGTTTTTAGACTTTTTAGTATGCTGTTGTTTTTTGGGCTTAGAAGGATACTGGATCTTAGTCTCATAAGAGAATTGATCACAAAATTCTCCTAACTCATGTCTTTTAGTACGATTCTGCTGTTTCATGAGATGCTGGAGTTTCATATCATTATATAATAATAATCCTTCTTCAATAACTATGGCAATAAGGTGGCCATAAGAATACTGGTCATAGGGAATGCTTATTTGATTATGTTTATCCCTAAGTTTCTTACGAACTTTTTCAGCAAAGAAAGTTGGAAGTCCATCAATAAATTTGGCCTTCCGGTGCTCACTGTTAGCATCAGTTCTTTGCATTACTTTCATAAGGAAAACATCCTTATACCAGCGGAAATGGGTTAGAGAGGGACACCTAAGGTTCTGTAAAAGCTCTCTTCCTCTATCAGCATTCATAAGTCCTGGTCCTATTAAGTGATGAAGGATAGCTTGAACTAAGCTGTAGCAAGCATATTCTCTTTTGGCTTCTGTTCTAGTAATAGGATCAACATCAGTCTAAAAGTATTTTAGAATCTCTTCTTTTTGATCATCGGTGATAGCATTATCTCACCATCTTTTAAGAATACCGGCGAAACCATTAACTAAAAATTTACAGATTTGATGATATGTATTCTCATTTTGTCTACAAACTGTACATACATCATCATGTGATGTATTGTCTCAAAGATTTGGTATTCAGTTCTGCCATCTATATTCCATTCATAGATGGTTTTTCCATGGTAAGATTTCTGGGAATGAAGAAATCTTCTTCATATAGAATATCCTGAGGGGTTAGTCTAGGACAATAATACCTATTGGGTGCGAAAAAATTGGTTTTCTGAATAGGCTTTTGACCATGATAAAATAAAATTATTTTTGAAAACTTTACAAACAGAAATCTGTAGTGATGTTCCCAATGCTTTTTGGAATAAAAATAAACATATTATTTCTCTTCCTTATGTATCCGATTTCAATGAGAAAAATATTACTACTAAGTTCAGGCCAAAACAGATGAAAAAGAAATATCTTGTTCTTTGTAAAAATGAGATTGAATCTCTTCAACAGAAAAAGTTTATCAGATCTAGTAATTCCCCTTGGAGTTGCATTGCTTTTTATGTCAATAAAAATGCAGAAATTGAAAGAGGAATACCTAGACATGTTATTAATTACAAACCGTTAAATGAGGTTTTACAATGGATTAGGTATCCTATACCTAATAAAAAAGACTTCTTAGATAGGTTGCATGATGCAATTATCCTTTTCAAATTTGATTTAAAATCAGAATTTTGGCAAATTCAAATTTGCGTAAAAGATCGATATAGAACTGCATTTACAGTACTTTTTGGTCATTTCGAATGAAATGTTTTATCTTTTGAAGTCAAAAACGGAGCATCAGAATTTTATCATATTATGAATGACATCTTTCACCCTTTTACAGAATTTATTATTTGTTATATTGATGATGTTCTTATCTTCTCATCTTTAATAGATCGACATATAGAACATTTGAATATTTTCAAAAATATTGTTATTAAAAATGGTTTGGTTGTTTCTGCACCAAAAATAAAACTTTTTAAAACAGCAATTCGATTCCTTGGACATAATATTTTCAATAGAACTATTATTCCAATCGATAGATGCATTGAATTTGCATCTAAATTTACAGATGAAATTAAAGAGATTACTCAAATAAGAAGATTTTTAGGCAGTCTAAATTATATCCGTGATTATTATCCAAAATTATCACAGGATTCTTCTATCTCACAAACAAGGCTTAAAAAGAATCCTATACCTTGGACAGAAAAGCATACTCGTGCTGTTCAGAAAATTAAAGAAAAAGTTAAACAGATACCATGTTTATCCTTAATCAATCCTGAATGGAAAAAGATCGTCCAAACAGATGCCTCCAACCAAGGATATGGTGGGATACTTAAACAGTATAACCCCATTAAGAAAAGAGAAGAATTACATCGTTTTGCATCTGGAACATGGAAGGGGGCAGCTCTTAATTACCCCACTATAAAACAGGAATGTTTATCCATTATTAAATGTGTTTTAAAATTTCAGGATGATCTTTTAAACCAGCATTTCTTGATTAGAGTAGATTGTTCGGCTGCTAAACAAATATTTAAAAATGATGTACAGAATCTTGCTTCTAAACAAATATTTGCTACATGACAAAGTATTTTATCAGTATTTGATTTTGATATTGAATATATCAAGGGCGAACAAAATTCTTTACCCGATTTTTTAACCCGTGCCTATTTGCAGGGTTGATGAACAACCGAAGTAGAGGCCGAGGCCAACAACGGTACTATACAGAATTCCCAAGTTTAAATACTCCCAACAGTACAACTCAGGCTTCTTCTAGCTAAACAACAGTACAACTCAGGCTTCTTCTAGCTAAACAGCAAAAGATGTTTTACTTCTACCAGAACAGTACATTCCCAACAGTACAATTGAGGAAATAATCCTTTATATTGAACCTAATGATGAGAAATGGATGAAAGAACCATGGGAAATCAAGAGACGCTATCTAGTAACTCAACAATTTCCTACTCACTTCGACCAGTATCGATATATCTATGAACAGATGATCATAGAAACAGCATCTATGGATATTAAGCACACGCTTCATGACCCATCAAAAGCTATCAGCCCAATTTCTTACAGTAAACCTACTATCAGAAATATCATGCCTATTGCTAATTGGGGAATCCATCCCCATACTACCAGAACTCTTGAAACCAAACATTCAGAAACAAAATATAGTTATTGGGATTACATAGATTTCTTTACCTATGTTTTCTACTACCAGAATCCCGTTCATAACCATTCTTGGTTTTTCAGAATTTGTCCTGAAGTTCTCAGAAACGAAATACCCAATTGATTTTTCGTTTGGTGGGATAAATTTGATATAATCATAGAAACCGTACCAGAATCTGTTTTAACAACATTTAAAGATTGGCAAGTTGTCTACTCTCATATACTAGTAAATAAAGATTTGTCTATGACAAAAATCTTTATTCATTTTATTATTCACTTTCAAATTCCATGGATATAGAAGTGGGATTTAAAATGTGATTACCAGAATAAGATTCCTTGTTTAAAAAGGATTTTCTTTACTAGATGGTGGGACAAAAGGCTTAATCCCACTTTACCAGAATTAATTAAAGACATCAAAACCCACACCCAAGCCTGTTTGGATGCAGTGCCTAAAGTCCTTCCAGCACAAACAGAAAATTCCTTCACAAAAATTCAAGAGGATTTAAAATAGAAATTCCCAGATCTAACCAGGGAAGAATTAATCATCAAATCTATGGACTTTATGAAAAATCAATTTTTAAAATTCATGGTACAGGAAAATGATGACTCTTCAATGAAGACTGTTAGTTCTGATCAGGATGATAATGAATTCAGTGTTTTGGCTGGAGAAGGTCAAGAGCCTGACGAACCAGAATCATCTATAGGAGATTTTTGGGATTCTTTTACTTTCATTATTGCAGAAAAGATGGAACAGGACAACGGAAAGAAAAAAGTATGATGTCACCTGTTTCCCCCCACTAGCAGGAGAATCTTTTGCAATTATCAGTAAAGGACAAACAGCTGTCCTCCACTCACTCTCCATTATCAGAAGAAGTCAACATCTTTTATTACTACCGCACAGCTGTCTCATGAGATAAGGATGAAGCAGGACGATCGACTCCACCATCCAGGACACGCCACCTGTCTTCTTTTATCTTTTCATCTGTCTATTTAAGGGAGCCTTCACCCATATGTTGATGCAGAATTTTTTCTAAAAAAATTCAAACTCTCTCTCCCCTTGTATATTTCTTACTCATATATCAATAAGAGATCGAAAGTTTGAATATATCATTGTCTCCCTACTCTCTATAAGTCATAGATAATATTAATTATTATGTTTTCTTAGTTGATTTATTGCATTATCATCAAGAAAGCAGTAATCGTTATAGAACAGAAATCAATAATGCTATAGACGAAGATAACCGTTCTTATTTTACAGAAAAATTATCTGAATCAGAAATTTTGATTGATAAAACCAAAGAAGCTATACAAGAAGAACCCCCACTTAACAGTAGTTCATGAGATCATATATTTAGTAATTTAGAATTTATATATTGTTAATATGATTTTAAAATATTCTTGATATGCTGCTAACTGATTCAAGACTTGAATAAGTGAAACGTCACCCAAGTCGCGTTGAGGGTTTAGGTCGTTGGCCGGGATGGTGCGTTTGACTGTTTCCTCATAAATCGTTGACAGACGTGCTTATGTTGTGTCTTGGCCCTCACTTGAAGGTGGGGTCCACTCAAAATTCATGTTTTGTGAAAATATCAATTTTTCTTGTGAAAATATCAATTCCCAACAGTGTTTAATAGTGTTTTATTAATACTAATAGTCTTATTCCATCCATTTTTGCGAACAAACGAAGCCTAGGAGTACTAGCAAGTAACGCACCTCTCTGATATGGAGTTCTTTGCGAACATTCTTGTCGTTAAACCAGTAATAAGAAAGAAATCTTCTGTCTGCCTGCAGTCATTGATTTTGCATATTTTTTTATATTTATATAATGATGAATGGTGATGGTGATGGTGATGGAAATATATCTGTATATTTTTCATTTAAATTAGTCACCTAATGTAGCCAAATGAGCCATTTGTGTGTGTCAATTAAGCAATGACATAGTGTAATCTCGTTGAAAATGCGATTAGTGTTTAAATGAAAGAACTTACAATTAATATATAATTTAATAATTCCAACTATCTTCTCTAAATCTTAATTAAATATTTATCATACATTTAATTGATTATTTTAATAATAAACCATTCACATTTCTCACTTATTTGTCAAAAGTTTAATATTAAGCAAATGTTGAGAGGATACAAGTAAAGGAAGAGGAGTACTACTAACCCGACAGTCAAATGCAGAAAGTACTACATTAGGAATATTTTGTTCCCTGAATCTCTCCACAAGTGCTCTTCTTTCACCGGAGAATGATCTGCCCAGATGAGGAGAATCACTCGGACATTTTTTTTCCAAAATTTGTTGCTTATTAATTTGATTAAGACACTGCAAAGTTGAAAATATTATCAACTTTTATCAACTAAGTGACAAATACTACTCCCTTACTCCTGAAATATAATATCATTTTTGACTTTTTGAAGTTGATTGGAGACATTTTCAAATACAAAAATTGGCAGAGATTCATTTAAGTTTAAATAATACAACGATAGTAAAGTATCTAAAAAGTACTACTTGATGATTATAAGATCTATTGGGTCGTAATTATTAATGATTCATATAAATTTTGAATTTGAAATTATCTCAAAAAGTCAACAAAATCACGCGAACACTTTAACCTGACTTGTTAACCTGATCGAATAGAAATGTTAAGCGAAATTAAGCATGACTTGTTAACGTGATCAACAGCCTCTAAATCACGCGAACACTTTTCGCTGTTGAGATCTAACTTTTGATAGTCACACCCACAATTTCTCCTCAATGACTGTCAATAGAAATTAGTTAATCGACCCTTTTTTCATTGCTAATGACATTTAAATCCATAAAAAGTTCTGGAGTTTTGATGGACAAACACTAACCTCATACAGTTCGTCCGAAATAAGTCCCATCCCATGAGAAAAAGGAATTTGATAATATTATCCTCGGCCGGGAATGTTTTTGGATTCCCAAGTAGGTAACCCTGAATTTCCGAACTTTGCAGATTGTTTTTCCGACTGACCCACTAAGATGAAGCCATACAACAATTAGGTCTATGTCGCAATTTTCAGTTAAAGTTTTGCTTATTGACCGATCATGTAAGTATTGAAACAGAGGATATACATAACAAAACTTACATACCTTGAGATTGATATACTGTCCGATACCTGCTCCATTTTCTGCAATATCATAACAGTTAGATAGTCGATCTGATATATCCAAAAGTTTCCTGACACAAATATATGTATAGTCGTATAGATAGTCTTACCAGAGGGATAATTGGAACAGTAATTCCTGAATAAGAGTCTCCACCAACATAGAAGGGATTCAAAAGGAATTCAGGATGACTAATAAGCCACTGCAAATTGCTTTTAAGAATAATAATGTTAGAAATTTATTTTTCTTACACTAAATAACAAATTGCACTCTATAGTTTAGGCTCGAGTTCGATTTTCACCCCAAACCTTCTTCTTCTTTTTTATTTAAACACCAATGTGCAATGTATGTACCTTCTTTACAAACTGGACGGCTTGAGCACATGCTTGGTAGTCATTCGAATGAGAAGCAACGGAAGTCCTCCCATATGAGAAGCCTGTACCAACCGACAAGTCTAGAAAAATTATGCTTGCTACCTACAAGTTCATTGCCACCATCCAAACTTCAATCAGTTGATATAAATGCCAATATATCAAAGGGCTAGTTCAATTTTAAAAGTAAAAATCAATAAGTAAGAAGTTTTGAGCTTCAACATATTCAGAGACCAACACCCGGTAATTAGTATTATTATCATTAGATTTTTTTTTTTAAAGTAGACTTTCATTTTGGGAGATCTCGGTTAAAATCTGAAGTAGGTTGTTTGTGTTTCAAATATATTTCATCCTTTATCCAAACATTATATACTTCCTTTGTTTGGAAAAGCTTCTCCTACTTATTTGTACATCACACTTGGACATAATTTATTTTTATTTTTTAAAGAAATGATTTATATGTCGATAAATATATAACGAAGTTGAATTGCGACTTACGTGAAACTCTAAGCGATAAGATAGAAGAAATTATGGTGGGTAATTATTAATTTCCTCTTATTTCATGTATCCACATACATACGTATTTACAATCAACATAAAGTCGACGTCATGGGTAAGAAACTAAGAATTTATTTATTTATGACTAAAAGATAATTTGCACCCCAAACTTTACACCCATGTTGATGTCTGGACCCCAAACTGAAAAAGGTGTCTAAGTACACCCCAAACTTCAATTAAACGTAACAAAAAGCACACTTTCGTCAGTTAACCGATCAAAAGTGACCGGCTAAGGCACATGTGTGGATCTGGAGAGGTGTTTAAGTATTTTTCTTATCTTCTTCTACTTCCCGAGCTGGAACAAGCTATTAAAGCTCAAAGTGATTCAGTAACACTCGTGCAACTTGATTAGATTGTAAATCCAAGAAATTCGATCAAGAAAATTAGAGAAAATTAGGGCTCATGGATCGAAATTGCTTGTGCGTGAAGAAATCAGTGATGAAGACGGCTTGGAGAAGCTCAAACAATGCCGGTAGAAGATTCCTTGGTTGTCCAGATTGGTGTCCAGATGGGCACGGTGGTTGTAATTTCTTCGCTTGGGTTGATCCTCCAATGTGTGAGCGTTCAAGGGAAGTAATACCTTGATTAATTAGAAGATTAAAGAATTTGGATGCTGAAATCAAAGCTTTGAAAGATGAACTTAAAAAGTGCAGAATTAGGGCAAGGATTGCAAAGGGTCTGTTGACTGCAACTTGGGTTGTGATTTTCTATTTCATAATCATCTCAACAAATGATGAAATTCCCCAAAAGTAAATTTCTAGGCAATGTATGTATTGGTAGTACTCTGGGATTGTAATTTCTAGCAATATAGTGGTAGTCTAGGTAGTACTCTAGGCAATGTATGTATTGGTAGTACTCTGGGAAGTTTATTGGTTGTAATTTATGGGCACTTTCTTTGAATGAAGATGATGTAAGCTTTCAATTTTTATTATTGTGCATGTGTGAATGAAGATGTTGTAAGCTTTCAATTTTTATTATTGTGCATGTGTGAATGGTTGGTGTGCAAATTGACAGTAAAATGGTTGGTGTGCAAGTTGACAGTAACTTGGTTGGTGTGCAAGTTATGATCTCTGCTGCACATCACTTGCACACCAACCATACTGCTATTGCTATTGCTATTGCACATCATATAGCAAGCCCTGCATTAATGCACAAACCAGAGATGTTTCATAAAGTAACAAAAAGAAGCTATCGCCATTCAATTAACAAAAAGCAGAGGCAATTCAAAACAGAGGTAATTCAATTAAGTATTTAATTCCCAGTTCATGTCACAAAGCAGAGGCAATTTAAAACAATTGACTTAAGATGCCTATTAAGAAAAAACATCATACACTGTCACTGGACAATCCCAACCACACCTTCTTAGCCCTAGGCAACATACATACATCAAATGCATTCATAACATTGTAAATTTATGTACCCAAAAAAGAACAAAAAGATTCCAAAAATCTGTCTATTTAAGGGAGCCTTCACCCATATGTTGAGGCAGAACTTTTCCTAGAAAATTTCAGACTCTCTCTCCCCTTGTATATTTCTTACTCATATATCAATAAGACAATGTCTGTGTTCAGTACCTAGGACCACAGCTTCTAAAGCATTAATCAAACCCTGTCCTTGCTCATGTTGTGGTCCCAGCTGCTGAACACAGACATTGTGTTATGCATTTATATAGGAATTTTTGACAAAAACATAAAGGCCCGAGATTAAGAAAATTGGTGTGGAATGCTGCCAAAGCTACAAATCCTTATGTCTTTCAAAAGGCAATGGAGGTGTTAAAAAAGGAACATAAGACTGCATATGAATGGTTAGCTCCTAAGCCACTTGCTCAGTGGAGTAGGTCTCATTTTCAGACCATATGCAAAAGTGACATGTATGTCAATAACCATTGTGAGGTATTTAATAGCAAAATTCTTAAGGCTAGAGTGAAACCAGTAATAGGGTGTCTAGAAGGACTTAAATTATATTGCATGAATAGGATTATTAAAAGGAGGGAAATTATGTTGAAACATAATGGTGTAGTGTGCCCTAGAATAACTAAAAAAGTAGAAAATGGAAATGTAATGCAGGGGGGTGGATTGTCATTGTGGTCAGGTGATGGTGGGGAGGTTTACAGTGATTATGACTTCTGGGGGTTATTCATTTGTGGTGGATTTGGGGAATAAAGCATGTTCTTGTAGGAGGTGGGACTTGTCTGGAATACCTTGTGCTTATGCTGTGTCATGCATTAACAAAATAGGACATGATCCATACACATATGTACATAAGTGTTTAACCAAGGACATGTATCTAAAAGTTTACAGTCACAACATTGAGCATATAAGGCACAGATCTGAGTGGGATCCTACTGGGATTGAGCCACTTTTGCCACCAGTTAAACATACTCCTGTAGGCAGACCTAAAGTTGTTAGGAGGAAAAGTAATGATATTCCAGAATTAAATCCAGAAGGTACAAGTTTGAAGAGGAAAGGAACATCATTGAAATGTGGATTTTGTAAAGAATGGGATCACAATTCAAGAAGGTGTCCTCAAGTAAGTTAAGTGTGTGTTTCTATTTGTTTTTTCTTTCAAGATCCTATATTGGGTTTAATACATTTCTAATTGTCTGTTTTTAGAAACTCAATAAGCAGCCAGATGTGATTTCACAATCTTCTCAGGCTCCACAAAGTCAATTGTGAAGCCCCCAAAATAGGTTCAATACTCAACCCATTTTGAGTCGCCAAATACACTCAACAAAATTCAAATACAATCTTTCATATCACACGGTCGTGCAAAATACGACCACACAACTGTGAGTGTCAATACAGACATGTAGAAAATATTAATATTCAAACTAAGTCCTCATTACATTTATTATCACACTATTTTAAATAAAAAAAATAGTGAAGACTTCTACAGCTCTAACTCGGATCATCACTCCATTCTCCGACTAGTACCCGCGATATTCTCATTTCCTGAATAGAACAATGGAAGAAAAGGGTGAGCTCAACTAGCCCAGTAAAGAATATTATGACTAAGATAATGAAAAATAAATTATCGTTAGCCTTCAATAAATCAGATAAAATATTATGGACAACAAGTTTTAGATCAATATTCGCAGCGAAAATAACAATTCATTAAAAGAGTTAAGTAGAGAATGATGTCTACTATCTTCTTTGATTTAAAAGTCCATCATCAATATTTTATCCATGTAACATCAATCAATATACATCTCGAATCAAATATCCATCTTTGCACTACGGGCCAAAGATATTTATTTATATCATCAGTTGGTCATGTTCATCTCAACACATGTCCATCTTTGTACTACGGGCCAAAGATATTCATCAGGCAATCATTCATCTTTGCACTACAGGCCAAAGATATTCATCACGTAATTATTCATCTTTGCACTACAGGCCAAAGATATTCAGTTATATCACCATTTAGAACTGAGAATGATGAAAAATAATACGAATAACGGATCCAGTGAGATAAAGTACAAATATTAGAAAATTTATCCAGAGTTCAAGAATGAAGATCAAAACCTTGATCCAATCAAAGATGATTTGGAAAGAAAAAAACATATTATTTTTTTACCGTGAATAGCACCCCGTGAATAGTAACTCATGACTAGTAACTCATGAATAGTAACTCGACATTAAAAGATAAAAATTTCACAAGAAAGTTTAGACCAATATTTTAGTGAAATAATATTAGATGAAGCGCAATACTCAAGGAATTTCTGGTCATTTCAGGAATTATAGAAGCAATACTTACCGTAGTAAGTTTAGAGTTAGGAATCTGAAATGAAACAATATACGAAACTGTAATTGGATTTTCACCCGTCTGGCGGTAGTCCGCTCAAACAGATTATTTTCACAATTTAATAACAGCTGAATACGAAGGGTTATTCACCAGGCACGCGGTAGTCCGCGTAGACAGGTTATTCCCATAGAATAATAAAGAATGAAATAACAACATGATTTCACCATGCATGCGGTAGTCCGCGTAGACAGGTTATTCCAACAGAATAATAAAGAATGGAATAACAACCCTTACGAGTATTGAAAGAAAATAACTCTCTTCATGAATACGAAAGAAATAATACCCCTTACCTTAAAATTTAGAGACTACACTAGCGTAATAGCAGAATACTCTTCTTCTTTCTCTCTTATTCTCTCTATACTTTCTCTCTCTATAGCTTTACTCAATTGGTGAGAAATAATGAAGAAATGAGCTTCTATTTATAGGCTCGGCAGAGTAAGGGTAAAATGGTCTTTTTATCATAATTTATGACATCATCGCTTACATCATGGATCTATGACATCATTGCTTATCTCATCGCTTCGATGACATCATTGCTTACCTCATCGCTCCAATGACATCATTGTTTGCATCATAAGAGTTCAAATTCAATTTGCACTCTTCCACCTCGTTTAACTTTTATACCATGAATTTACTATAATAATGTTACCATTCAAACTATAAAAATCATACTATTATATAATCACATTATACTACTATAATGTAATATTATAATAATATATTTGAATGAATTATTTTATCGGACAAGATAAAATACCAACTTTCAACAAATGTCACATGTTAAAAATTTCTCCGTTTAAATCCGCATTGAATGAATATTTCCTTATCATATATATCAAAAATTAATTATTCACAAATAATATTACAGAACTACAATATTGACAACCAGATCGTTCCCAGGAAAGAGGGGGCCTTCTGATAAGGATTTCTCCCTATTGGCGCGCAATTAATCAACCCCTTTCCTAGACAGAACTTCCTTGGACATTGCCAATAATGCTATCTAATAATATTATTTAAATAATATGAATTATTAATTTGATAATTTGAAATAATGTGCAACGCCAATTATTGAATCAATAATATAAAATAGCAAAATAGTACTTATTGATATAAAATATCAACGTAGCAAATATTGAACCAATAAAATATTATGCAATTATTGAATCAATAATATAAAATATTGAACAGTAATTACTGTAACAATAATTGAGTAAGTGTCTTCCTACGTAAGAATCAATAATTTGAAATACTGTGCAATACCGTGTGCTACCGTGCAACACCGCGTATTACTGTATTTTAATCACCTAGTATTTCAACAGTACTAACGGTAACAGTTTTACCGTTATTTTTATAAAAAGGTTACTTCTGTCGCTTTCTATATCCGACATTCATTCCGTTGTGGGGTCCACCAATGACTGCGCCGTTGTACGAATATTCTCCGACAAAAAGAATATTTCTCGAACAAACGAATATTCTCCGACACAACGAATATTTTATAACCACTTGCTTACTTTGTAAACTTTGCACATTTCACCCATAACTTATCACATTTATCAAATCAACACCTTACTATTTCAAAATAATATATAAAGAAAATTAAATCTTATTTATAAAATTTGGGGTCTTACAACCTCCCCTCCTTATGAAATTTCGTCCTCGAAATTGACGTACGTACATGGTATGTCGAAGAGATGAGGATATCTCGCTTTCATTTTCGATTTTAACTCCCAGGTCATTTCTTCGATTCCAACTGTGACTCTCATGGTGCTTCAACCATAGTACCTCACAATGGTACCTATCAGTTTGTCACCACACGAAAACGGCGCCCCTTTCAGAGAGTCTGGCTTCGGTTCATCCCACACAAGAAGTCACCAGCGAGAGGCTCGGGGCTCTCCACACCATATGGCTCTTGATACTTTGCCTTAACACGTTGATATGTTAAACACCTCGAGATGAACTCCGCGATCTCTCTCTTCATATTGCTCCACCAAAATGTATGTCGAAGATCACGATACATTTTGGTACTTCCAGGATGGATTGCAAACGGTGTATTATGTGCCTCCATCATGATTCTATACTTCAAATCAGAATCGTCAGGAGCACAAAGTCTGGAGTTGACTCGAAGTATTCCTTCTTCATCAATCCTTGCTTCTGGAATAGCACCTTCTTGCATATTCTTCTTTATATTCATCAGCTCCGGGTCTGTAGCTTGAGCAGCTTTAACTTTATCAATCAAAGCTGGTTTTACGCGTATACTTGATATCATCGCATGGGTCCCCGGAGTCTTGAACTCTATCTCCATCTTTTGTACGTCATACAAAATAGGCCTTTGTGTTGAAAGCATAGCACTCGTGCCCGCATACGATCTTCTACTCAACGCGTCAGCTACCACGTTCGCTTTCCCAGAATGGTATAGAATGGAATGGTCGTAATCTTTAAACAGCTGAAGCCAACGTCGTTGTCGCATATTGAGTTCGTTCTTGGTGAAGAAATATTTGAGGCTTTAGGATGTCATCAATAATGACAACCACGAAATGATCCAAATATTTCTTAAATATTCGGTTCATCATGTCCATGAACGCAGCATGGACATTGGTCAATCCAAAAGATATAACTAAAAATTCGTAATGCGCGTATCGAGTTCTAAAGGTAGTCTTTGGAATGTCATCAGTTCTAATCTCTAACTGATGATATCCAGAACGGAGATCGATCTTTGAGAAGAAATACGCACCTTACAACTGCTCGACTAGGTCATCAATGCGAAGTAACGGATACATATTCCTGATAGTGACATGATTCAACTCCCGATAGTCAATACATAGTCGCATACTACCGTCTTTCTTCTTTACAAATAAAATATATGCACCCCAAGGAGACGTACTAGGACGTATAAAATCGATGTATAACAACTCCTATAGTTGGATCTTTAACTCCTGAAGTTCTATATGAGCCATTAGATATGGGGTTTTAGAAATGGATTTTGTACCGGGTTCAAGGTCAATAAAGAATTCAACTTTACGTCTAGGGGTAGACCAAGAAGTTTTTTCAGGAAATACATCAGGGAACTCATTAACAACATAAATATCAATCAAATCTGATGTATTCTAATTTAAATCTGTGACATGGGCTAAGAAAGCTTGACATCCGTTTTTCAATAAACAAACATCTTTATGACTTGAAATGACATTGATTGATTTTAGTGGTCTGGTTGTTTGAATGAAAGCTAACAACCTTACGAAACAATCAATTTTGGCATGATGAGTGGTTAACCAATCGATTCAAAAAAAATCACATCAAATGCAAGAATTTTTAAAGATATAAGATCAATAGGAAGTGTGAGGGTACCAATTTGAATCAAACAAGATTTGTAAACTATAGATATAACGAAGGTTTCCCCCAACGGAGTTTCAATAGATAAGTCAAAGTTTAATTTCTCAGAATTCAAGTTCAAACGTTGAGCACAAGTAGGTGAAATAAAAGAATGGGTAGCACCGATATCTAATAAGGTATAGACTTCGCAAAAGTGTACGATTAACTAACCCGTGATAAATTCGTTCGGGTTCCTTGTGTTTTGGGTAGTCACGACAAACGCTCTTCCAGGAACCACCGACTTTGATTTGTCCGGGACAGCCTTTGGAATCACCACCCCCGCTGGACTTGTTTCGCAACTGGACACTCTTTAGCTATATGTCCTTCCTGTAAGACCCCAATTTTTATGAATAAAGGTTTAATTTTCTTTATATATTATTTCGAAATAGTAAGGTGTTGATTTGATAAATATGAAAGTTATGGGTGAAATGTGCAAACATTTTTAAAATGAGCAAGTGGTTATAAAATATTCTTGTTGTCGGGGAATATTCGTTTGGTCGTGGAATATTCTTGTTGTCGGGGAATATTCGTACGACGGCGCAGCTATTTGTGGGCCCCCACAACGGAATAACTGTCGGATATAGAAAGCGACAGAAATAACTTTTTTACAAGATAACGGCGTAGTTGTTACCGTTAGTACTGTTGAAATACCCGGTGGTTAAAATACAGTACGCGGTGTTGCGCAGTAGCACACGGTATTGCACAGTATTTTGAATTATTGAGTCTTACGTGAGAAGGAACCTACTCAATTATTGTTACAGTATTTACTGTTCAATATTTTATATTATTGACTCAATAATTGCTACGTTGATACTTTATATTATTGACTCAATAATTGCTGCATTGATATTTTATTGACTCAATAATTGCTACGTTGCTATTTTTTATGATTGATTCAATAATGGCTACAGTTGATATTTTGTAGTATTGATTCAATAATTGTCGTTGCACAGTATTTCACGTTATCAACTCAATAATTCATATTATTTGAATAATATTATTAGATAGCATTATTGACAATGTTTAAGGAAGTTCTGTCTAGAAGGGGTTATTTAATTGCGCGCCAGTAAGGAGAAGTCCTTATCGGAAGGCCCCCTCTGTCCTGGGAACGACCTGATTGTTAATATTGTAGTTCTATAATATTATTTGTGAATAATTAATTATTGATTTATATGATAAGGAAATATTTATTTTGTGGATATTAAAGAAGGAATTAGTGCTGATGTGTTTTTATCAGTATTTTGGTGTGAAAAATCATCTGTTTATGGATTTCGGATAATTTATGTTTGGAATTTGGAAAAATTTCCTTCTACAAAGTTGTAGAGAATTAAATTTTCTATGGAAAGGACATAGAATTTGTATTTTTCTGACAAAGGGGCTATTTATTATGAATTATTGAAGTTTCGGAAAATAAATATTTTTTTAATAAAATGGTGGGCCCCACTTTTGTTTCTTGGTTGAAAAATCCTGATTTCATAGCAGCCGGCGGCGGAATTTTTTTTTAAAAAAATAATAATATTTTATTATTTTAGTCTCCTTTGGCATCCTAAGCTTTTCCTATAAATAGAGTGCTTAGGTTAGAATTGAAAATCACACCAGAATCAGAAGTTTTCTCTCTCTATAATATCGAGCGTATTTTTGTGAGTATTTCAATACTTTGAGTATTACTATTCAGTACAAGCTTCCGTCGGTATTATATCCGATATTCCAGTCAGAGATACTGTTCTTTTGAGGTAATGGATGTTATTTCTTTCGTAAATGATGTTATTCTTCTCAATATCATTATACAAAAATATTGTCATGGATTTTATGTTGAAATTCTTACTTTTTTCGTCGGGGTTACTATTCACGTATACGGCACTATTCACGTATACGGCACTATTCACGGGAAAATTAATTTTTCTTCTATTTGTCCAAATTGTCTGTTAAGGTTACTATCTTTGATTGTATCCAAGTTTTGGGCTTTATTCTTGAATTTTGCTCCACAAAGTATTATTATGGATTCGTTCTTTAAAATATTTTTCATCATCCTCAGTCCTAAAAGGTGATGTAACTGAATATCTTTGGCCTGTAGAGCAAAGATGAATGATTACCTGATGAATATCTTTGGCCTGTAGTGCAAAGATGACAGGTGTTGAGACGAACATGACCACTGATGATACAAATGAATATCTTTGGCCTGTAGTGCAAAGATGAATATTTGATGAGATGGATATTGATTGATGTTACAGGGATAAAATATTGATGATGAACGGTTATTTCCGCTGCGAATATTGATCTAAAACATGTTGTCAATAATATTTTATCTGAACTGTTGAAGGCTAACGATAATTTATTTTCCATTATCTTAGTCATAATATTCTTTACTGAGCTAGTTGAGCTCACCCTTTTCATCTGTTGTCCTCTTCAGGAAATGAGAATGTTGCGGGGACTAGTCGGGGGACAGAGTGATAGTCCGAGTTAGAGCAGTAGTAGTCCTCACTATTTCTGATAAATAGTGTGATAATAATTGTAATGAGGACTTAGTTTGAATCTTAATATTTTCTACATATTTGTATTGACACTCACAGTTGTGTGGTCGTATTTTGCACGACCGTATGATATAAAGTTTGTATTTGAATTATGTACCATGTATTTGGCTACTCAGAATGGGTTGGGTTGAATGGACCTATTCTGGGGGCGTCACACTTCCTTTCCACAGTTATAACATACCTTGAATTATTGTGGGTAGTTTGTACTGATGTGTCCTTCTTGCTCGCATTTATAGCATACGACCGGTGGTCGTTCTCCTCCCCTAGAAACAGTTGATGCTGGTACTGCTGTCGACGTCTTAGCGTTATCATTGTTGAATCTTCTCTTTTTGAAATCTCCCCCCAACTCGCTTCTTCTATTATCATGGCCACGATTACCACCGGAGTGCTTATCGCTTCTGGCATGATACTTTCCTCCCTGCTGGTTGTCATTGTTCGATGACTGCTGCCACCAGTACGACCTTGGTTGTTCTCCCTTGGTTTAACATAATCATTATCTCGTTCCAATAACTGAGCCTTGTTCACTACATCCGAATATAGAGAAAATTTGTGAGAAATGAGGAATTGACGAATCTCGGGTTTCAAACCTCTCAGAAACATCCGCGTCATACGTTCCTCATTCTCCACCAAATGAGGTACAAACCGGGATAACTCCGCGAATTTTGCCTCGTACTAGGACACAGTCATGTTGTTCTGTTCCAGTCTGATGAACTCTACCTCTTTCATGTGACGAATACTTTCTGGAAAGTACTTGTCATTGAACAGTTTTTGAAATGCCCCCCAAGTCATCTTGAGTGCGGTAGGCTGGGTACGTTTCACAGATTCCCACCGGTAATCTGCTTCTCCACGGAACATAAAAGTGGCAAATGGAACTTTCTGTTCCTCCGTGCATCCCAAGACATCAAATATCTTGGTAATTTGCTTAATCCAATTTTCTACCTTGATTGGATCTGGCTTTCCCTGAAACTCTGGTGGTCCTAACTCCTTAAACTGCTTGGCAGTGACAAGCCGCGAGTTGTTATTTCCACCTGTATTATGAACACGAGTCTCCCTCGTCTGGTTTTGCATGAACTGCAAAAAGATTCTAAACATCCCGTAATTTATCATTTCTTCGATAGGGTTGTTACAGGAGGAATATAGCCTTCCTGTTGCACATTCTCTTCGTTGGTGATTAGAGGTGTCTCAACGGTCTCATTCACTCCATTGTTTAAATTTTCAGCTGCCATTCTCAAATACTGCCACAAAACAAGGGCTAATCAAACAAATTAACATATCACATATTAACCCTATGTTCCAACCGACTAATTAAATAACAATTAAGCTTAGGTAGGACACACTAGCGAAGGTTTTATTCGTCTCTCCCCTCCTAGTTCTATTCTCAGATCTCCGCCAGAGTTCATATCCCTAAGCTTTGATACAGACTGTGACGCCCCCAAAATAGGTTCAATACTCAACCCATTTTGAGTCGCCAAATACACTCAACAAAATTCAAATACAATCTTTCATATCACATGGTCGTGCAAAATATGACCACACAACTGTGAGTGTCAATACAGACATGTAAAAAATATTAACATTCAAACTAAGTCCTCATTACATTTATTATCACACTATTTTAAATAAAAAAAATAGTGAGAACTTCTACAGCTCTAACTCGGACCATCACTCCATTCCCCGACTAGTACCCGCGATATTCTCATTTCCTGAAGAAAACAATGGAAGAAAAGGGTGAGCTCAACTAGCCCAGTAAAGAATATTATGACTAAGATAATGAAAAAAAAATTATCGTTAGCCTTCAATAAATCAGATAAAATATTATGGACAACAAGTTTTAGATCAATATTCGCAGCGAAAATAACAATTCATTAGAAGAGTTAAGTAGAGAATGATGTCTACTATCTTCTTTGATTTAAAAGTCCATCATCAATATTTTATCAATGTAACATCAATCAATATACATCTCGAATCAAATATCCATCTTTGCACTACGGGCCAAAAATATTCATTTGTATCATCAGTTGGTCATGTTCATCTCAACACCTGTCCATCTTTGCACTACGGGCCAAAGATATTCATCAGGCAATCATTCATCTTTGCACTACAGGCCAAAGATATTCATCACGTAATTATTCATCTTTGCACTACAGGCCAAAGATATTCAGTTATATCACCATTTAGAACTGAGGATGATGAAAAATAATACGAATAACGGATCCAGTGAGATAAAGGACAAATATTAGAGAATTTATCCAGAGTTCAAGAATGAAGATCAAAACCTTGATCCAATCAAAGATGATTTGGAAAGAAAAAAAAATATTATTTTTTTTATCGTGAATAGTACCCTGTGAATAGTGACTCTTGAATAGTAACTCGACATGAAAAGATAAAAATTTCACAAGAAAGTTCAGACCAATATTTCAGTGAAATAATATTAGATAAAGCACAATACTCAAGGAATTTCTGGTCATTTCAGAAATTGTAGAAGCAATACTTACCGTAGTAAGTTTAGAGTTAGGAATCTGAAATGAAACAATATACGAAACTGTAATTGGATTTTCACCCGTCTGACGGTAGTCCGCTCAAACAGATTATTTTCACAATTTAATAACAGCTGAATACGAAGGGTTATTCACCAGGCATGCGGTAGTCCGCGTAGACAGGTTATTCCCATAGAATAATAAAGAATGGAATAACAACATGATTTCACCATGCATGCGGTAGTCCGCGTAGATAGGTTATTCCAACAGAATAATAAAGAATGAAATAACAACCCTTACGAGTATTGAAAGAAAATAACTCTCTTCATGAATACGAAAGAAATAATACCCCTTACCTTAAAATTTAGAGACTACACTAGCGTAATAGCAAAATACTCTTCTTCTTTCTCTCTTATTCTCTCTATACTTTCTCTCTCTATAGCTTTACTCAATTGGTAAGAAATAATGAAGAAATGAGCTTCTATTTATAGGCTCGGCAGAGTAAGGGTAAAATAGTCTTTTCGCCATAATTTATGACATCATCGCTTACATCATGGATCTATGACATCATTGCTTACCTCATCGCTCCGATGACATCATTGCTTACCTCATCGCTCCAATGACATCATTGTTTGCATCATAAGAGTTCAAATTCAATTTGCACTCTTCCACCTCGTTTAACTTTTATACCATGAATTTACTATAATAATGTTACCAGTCAAACTATAAAAATCATACTATTATATAATCACATTATACTACTATAATGTAATATTATAATAATATATTTGAATGAATTATTTTATCGGACAAGATAAAATACCAACTTTCAACAAATGTCACATGTTAAAAATTTCTCCGTTTAAATCCGCATTGAATGAATATTTCCTTATCATATATATCAAAAATTAATTATTCACAAATAATATTACAGAACTACAATATTGACAACCAGATCGTTCCCAGGAAAGAGGGGGCCTTCTGATAAGGATTTCTCCCTATTGGCGCGCAATTAATCAACCCCTTTCCTAGACAGAACTTCCTTGGACATTGCCAATAATGCTATCTAATAATATTATTCAAATAATATGAATTATTAATTTGATAATTTGAAATAATGTGCAACGCCAATTATTGAATCAATAATATAAAATAGCAAAATAGTACTTATTGATATAAAATATCAACGTAGCAAATATTGAACCAATAAAATATTATGCAATTATTGAATCAATAATATAAAATATTGAACAGTAATTACTGTAACAATAATTGAGTAAGTGTCTTCCTACGTAAGAATCAATAATTCGAAATACTGTGCAATACCGTGTGCTACCGTGCAACACCGCGTATTACTGTATTTTAATCACCTAGTATTTCAACAGTACTAACGGTAACAGTTTTACCGTTATTTTTATAAAAAGGTTACTTCTGTCGCTTTTTATATCCGACATTCATTCCGTTGTGGGGTCCACCAATGACTGCGCCGTTGTACGAATATTCTCCGACAAAAAGAATATTCCTCGACCAAACGAATATTCCCCGACACAACGAATATTTTATAACCACTTGCTTACTTTGTAAACTTTGCACATTTCACCCATAACTTATCACATTTATCAAATCAACACCTTACTATTTCAAAATAATATATAAAGAAAATTAAATCTTATTCATAAAATTTGGGGTCTTACATCAATCCTCTCAACCTCCTCTAAAGGCTAAGAGGGCTAGGAAGGTTCAAAAAACTTCCAAAGCTGCAACACAAGAATCTACAATGGAGCCAGGTGGAATGAATGTTGATCAAGAGCAAGTAGGAGGTGGAATGAATGTTGATCAAGGGCAAGTTGGAGGTTCTACAAAGTGGCAAGGTGGAATCCATTATGAGGGTAGCCAAAGAAAGGACTCAGATGATATATATATTATAACCCAAAGACTACACATGGAAGGGAAAACAATGTACAACACTAAGAGACTTAGAAGCTGCAGCAAGATCCAAAAGAGAGATGATCCAGTTTAGGAAACCAAACAATGGAGGGCCTACTGCAGATAAATAGTGTTGGGATGGGATTTTTGGAATCGTTTTGTTCTTTTTTGGGTACATAAATTTACAATGTTATGAATGCATTTGATATATGCATGTTTCTTAGGGCTAAGAAGGTGTGGTTGGGATTGTCCAGTGATAATGTATGATGCTTTTTGTTAATAGGCATCTTAAGTCAATAGTTTTGAATTTCCTCTGCTTTGTGACATGTACTAGGAATTAAATACTTAATTGAATGGCCTCTGTTTTGAATTGCCTCTACTTTTTGTTAATTGAATGACAAAAGCATCTTTTTGTTAGTTTATGAAACATCTCTGCTTTGTGCATTAATGCAGGGCTTGCTATATGATGTGCAATAGCAATAACCGTATGGTTGGTGTGCAAGTGATGTGCAGCATAGATCATGACTTGCACACCAACCAAGTTACTGTCAACTTGCACACCAACCATTTTACTGTCAACTTGCATACCAACCATTCACACATGCACAATAATAACAATTGAAAGCATACATCATCTTCATTCACACATGCACAATAATAAAAATTGAAAGCTTACATTATCTTCATTCAAAGAAAGTGCCCATAAATTACAACCAATAAACTTCCCAGAGTACTACCAATACATACATTTCCTAGAGTACTACCTGATGAGTTGGTTTTATACCAACGAATCGATGACCGTTCTAGCTTGATTCCTTGCTCTTTCGAGTAGTTTTAGTGTTGTTTTACTCGATTTTTGTATTGATGTTGCAGGAACCAGAATCGACGGAAACTAGGACTTAATGGAAGCATGTCATAGCCAGTACACCCGCCGGGGCGGGGGTAACAATTTCAGAATAAGTGGACACCCTCCAGGGCGGGCTTCTCCAAGTCAAAATACTTGCCGGGGCGGGGTACGCGACAGAGCATGGAAGTTTCCATCTTTGAGAAGGATTCTACAGATCTTTGGGAAGGCAATTAAGACACTATTTAGGAAGATATAAAGAGGCATATTAGAAACAAAAAAAGAGGCATTCATTATCATAATTCAACCTTGACTTACAGATCACATTTTTTGGACGATTGAAGCGAAGAGTTCAAGCACGAAGAATGTGAAGAAGATTGAAGACGAGCATCAATTCTACTATAGTTTTTACTCTTTTTCTTCATCCTTGTATACAGGATGTTAGTGTCATTGTGGATTTCAGTTTCTAATTCATTCATCATGAACTAATTTACTTTTTAAGTCTACGATGGATCTTTATGTGTAGCAAAGTTTGACATGCTTTAATATTAATTCAGGGAGACTATTTCCAGCCTTGTCAATTATGGTTTATGCTTAATCTATAAATTGCTTGATCACCAATTCTGATAACTCTTATGAATTTAAGAGAGGAATTGTGGGTTTAGACCTAATCATAGTGGCGTGTGATTGTAATTTCTGCATGATGTTGGAAGTTATAATTTATGACTATTATAGAGGTATACTTATGCATTGCACGTAATCGTATGAGAATCTGTGATTAAACTTTTGTTAATTATAATTCGCATAGAGATATAGTGGATTAGTTAATTAAGGTGTTCTATTTGATTCTATCAATTGTGGAATTATATAGATACGGTTATAATTCATCGAGAGGTGGTTATAACTACTATTGTGTTCTCGATTTACATGGTGGAATAGTTGAGTTAAATTAAAAGGAAGTATGTCATTCTAAGTGATGCATAAAGTGAAATTGTAGACTTAATTCTCCAATATTTGATTCAAAGTCAGGGTAGTACTTGATATTGAAGTTATTAGTAGTTTTCAGAAATATCACAGAATTACTCATTGGTTTAATAAAATTGAGATAGTATAAAATTAGTAATTGTTAGGATAAATTATAGTTATTGTCTCCGTGGGAACGATATTTTTCTTATCATTATATTACTTGTTGACCACATATACTTGTGTGTTGTACGTAGTAGATTTTACCCAACAAGTTTTTGGCGCCGTTGCCGGGGACAGTAATTGCGTTTATCACTTTCAATATCAGTTTAAGTAAATCATTTTGAGTTAAACATATTTTTTTTATTCTTATTTTTGTTTTATTTATTGTTTCAGGTACTTTCGAGTAGTGCATGCAAACTCGATCAAAGAAGCCTGATTTGTTGACTTACGAGGACGACATCGACAAACGATTTCAGAGGTTGAGTAAGTGGATTGAGAAAACTCGAGAATCACTTGATACTCCGGATAATATGGCTGAAGAAGAGAGCAGAAAGCACTGCGGGACTATGCGACACCGCGGGTATCAAAAATTCAGTCGAGTATTACCAGGCCTGCTATTAATGCTAATAACTTCGAGATCAAGCTTGGTACTATACAAATGGTGCAGAACACTTGTCAGTTTAGGGGTCTACTGAATGACGACCCAAACGAGCACATTGTCAGTTTTATAGAGATTTGCGATACATTCAAGTGCAATGGGGTGTCAGATGATGCGATCAGGTTGAGGTTATTTCCATTCACTCTCAGGGATAAGGCAAAAGGTTGGCTCCATTCTCTACCACCGGGGTCAATCACCACATGGAACGATTTGGCACAAAAATTTCAGATACGTGGTCAACAAGTAATAAAGTGAAAGTAGAGTATCGTTCCCACGAGAAATTATTTAACAAGAATCACCAAGTACTAACCCGTATCCAACTCAATCTTATTTAAACGAATGAATTTCAGATTATAATTAACCTAATTCTAATTACCACTAGTTAAATTAAGATTACGGAGATTTAAGATCACAACTTCACTTATTGCTTCATCTAAGTTAACATACTTCTCATCGAGTATTCTCTCTATTCTGAATTATTAATCAAGAACACGAAAGCAAATATAACCACTTCACGATGCATCATACCATACTCACTCAAATCCACAGATGATAGAGTTAAGCAAGACACCCTAATTAACTAATCCACTATATCTCTATGTGAATTACAATTAAAAAGGATTTAATCACAAGTTCTCTATAAGATTACATATGGCGTAAAGGCATACTTCTACCCTAAACACGAATCATGATTTTCATTTATGCAGAAATCACAAACACATGCTATCATGATCAGATCTAAATCTATACTCATCTCTCGATTTTATATAGATTATCACGGTAATTGATATCTAGGCAGTTAAACAATTATTCCAAATCATAATAGACAATTCACAATGATAGATCACAATAATTGATAGAGAAGCATATAAAAATAAATTACACAATAAGGTCCATTGTAATCTTAAACAAAAAATTAGTTCATTGTCATTGAATTTAAACTAAGAATCCACACTTGAATACACATTAAAAGATAAGAATAAAATTAAGGAAAAGAATTGAATCTGTTGCCGGCAAATTCCTGTTCCTCCGCGCTCTTGATCTAGATCTCCAATGGCTCCCAATTGCTTCAATCTCCAAACCCCCCTTCAACTAGGGTTTATTACTTTTTTATTTAAACTAAAACTAAAACTAATCTAAATAATAATAATACTAAACTAATATATATATATATATAAACTAAGCTGCTGCTTTATTTTTTTCGCCCCCTCACAGGTCACGTCTCTTTTTATGCTAAGACTAACTAATATATATATATATGCTCCCTACGTGGCTCACCAATTTAACAGGTTAAGTCTTTTTCATTCATTTAGTATTAGCCCAATCCCAATAGAAAAAGGCTTCAGCTGCTTGCCCTTCAATTTGAGTAATGGTCCACGTTGAATTAGTAATAAGAAATCAGCAGCTGCTGGCCAATCGAGTCATGGTCCACTAGCTACAACCGTGTCCTAATCATACAAGGAAAAGTAATCAGCAGCTCATTTGATAGCCCACGTAAGAAAGGAAATCAGCAGCTGGCCCACTTGTTGCACCCACCGTCCTACTCGGCAAAATGGAAAAGGAATCAGCAATAGTTATGACGCCTCCCCGCCCCAGCGGGGGTCTCCTTTGCAAAATCCACGCCCCAGCGGGGGGGTCTTACTGTTCGGATTCTGGTCTATAACCGCCCCGACGGGGATTCTCTTTGTTGAGCAGCCGCCCCAGCGGGGTCTTGTCACGCAAGCTAGAATTTGGCCTTTTAAACTCATTTTTCATCTATTTCAATTCCTGCACATAAAAGTATAAATTCGAGGTAAAATAATAGTAAAATCACTTGAAAATCTTAAGACTCAAGCTATAAGACTACCGATTAGTGGGTATTAAACCCACTCATCAATTGGAACCTTTTTATTCTTCCTCTTCTCCTTAGGGGGAGAATGTTATGAATGAGGAGAAGCTTCTTGAGGCTAGTATTACAAGCTCTACTTTCCCTGTTACTCTTTCTATTTCTGTTGTTGTTTCTGATAATTTTACACAGGGGGAGTTACAGTGTACTAGACAGAATGAGCCCCCTGAGCCTGAGTTGAGGACCTATACTCGAAAAGGCAAGAATAAGGTTACCGTTTCTGCACCATTACACCAACCTTGCTCAGAACTTAGTATTGATAATGCTAATGGTGAGAATCTTAATCCTACCTGTTCTTCTGATAATACTGACATTCCTATTTGTTCTTCTGATAATACTAACGTTCCCATTGCTCTTAGAAAAGGGATTAGAGCTTGCACTCAACATCCTATTTCTAATTTCGTAGTCTATAATAAATTATCTGCATCCTACCTCTCCTTTGTTTTCTCCTTGTCTTCAATATCTGTTTCTCAGGAGTGGAAAGAAGCAATGAGCAATGAGAATTGGAAACAGGCTATGATTGAGGAGATGAATGCCCTGAAAAAGAATGATACATGAGAACTAATTACTCTTCCTTACGAAAAAAATCAGTTAGTTGCAAATGGATATATACAGTCAAACAGAAGTCATATGGGACAGTTGAGAGATTTAAAGCCTGGTTAGTTGTAAAAGGGTATACTCAAACCCATGGAATTGATTACCAGGAGACATTTGCTCCTGTGACAAAGATGAATTCTGTTCGTACCATAATTTCATGTGCAGCAAACTTTGGCTGGGATATTCAATAACTGGATGTAAAAAATGTATTTCTTCATGGTGACTTGGAAGAAGAAGTATACATAAAAATACCATCTGATTTTGCTTCATATGTCACCAAGGGTAAGGTTTGCAAATTGCGAAAGGCGTTGTATGGTTTGAAGCAATCTCCCAGAGCCTGGTTTGGTAGATTTCACAAGGCAATGATAAGATTTGGGTACAAGCAGAATCGAGCAGATCACACTCTATTTGTCAAACTGATAAATGGTAAGACTGCCATTCTTATTGTTTATGTAGATGACATAGTGGTGACAGGAAATAATAAAGAAGAGATAATTAACCTCAAAACAAGTCTGGCCAAAGAATTTAAGATCAAAGATCTTGGTCCTTTGAAATATTTTCTTGATATTAAAGTTGCAAGATCTTCTAGTGGGATTTTTTTATCTCAACGGAAGTATGTTCTTGATCTCTTATCAGAAACTGGCATGCTAGGATGTAAGCCTGCTAATTCTCCTATTGAAATTAATCATCATCTAGTAGGCGGCATAGGACCTACGGTTGATAAAGGAAGATACACTACTAGAAAAAAAGTAAATAGACAACGTTTAAAAAGCGTTGTAATAGGTCCACCAAAAGTGTCGCGGTTAGCAGTGTCATCTATTAGACACAAATGGACAACGTTTAAAAAGCGTTGTCTATTTGACAAATAGACAACGTTTTTTAAATACAAATAGACAACGTTTAAAAAATATTGTTTGTTGACACATTAGACAACGTTTTTTCAAACAAGCATTGTCTATTTGTCAAATAGACAACATTTTTAGACACCAATAGACAACGTTTAAAAAACGTTATCTTTGGACACATTAGACAATGTTTTTTCAAACAAGCGTTGTCTATTTGTCAAATAGACAACGTTTTTAGACACAAATAGACAACGTTTAAAACACATTGTCTTTTGACACATTAGACAACGCTTTTTCTAAAAAGTGTTGTCTATTTGTCAAATAGACAACGTTTTTAGACACAAATAGACAACGGCTAAAACACGTTATCTTTTGACACATTAGACAACGCTTTATCAAAAAAGTGTTGTCTATTTGTCAAATAGACAACGTTTTTAGACACAAATAGACAACGGATAAAACACATTGTCTTTTGACACATTAGACAACGCTTTTTCAAAAACGTGTTGTCTATTGTTCACATTAGACAACACTTCTATTTGTCAAATAGACAACATTTTTAGAGACAAATAGACAACATTTTTTTCTATTTGAAAAACACAATCCACAACATTTAAAGCCAAAATGTAAGCATTCTATGTTTCAAAATACCATACATTCCAATAATATCATACGTTTACAGTTTCAAATTCACTTTTCAATATAATTACTAGTACGTACATTAAATTACGAATTTAACTACATCTACAAAATATACCAAACTATCCATAAAATTAAGATGTGGTGCACAACCTAATCGTGTACAAAATAACCTTCTCCCAAAATACAAGTGTAGCGTCCCTGTACATCTACCGTTAGCTCGAGGCTCTATATGTACCTGCTCACATAAGTTGTCCACTCACCACGTACTTCATTAATTTGTTCTTGTGTGTACGTTAATTCATTTTCCTTATCCCACTGAAATAAAATAACAAAAAGTAATAGTTATTGACAACCATGAAATAAAAGACGATTGATAAATTTCTATTAGCTTCGTACATCAGCTCAGGCATAAATGATTGACCGGTTTGGGATAGAGGCTCCCCCATACTATACACATGTAGAACACTTGGATTATGACCTAGAACAATTGCCATTTTGTCAAGGTAAATGTTCATGAGCGCCTTGTAAATTCAAAGTAGAAGCAAGGAAGGAAGAAACTACATCACACTGCTAATTGACCTGATGAGCAGCAACCGTTTGTATACCCATAGATGTAGCAAAATACACAAGTAGAGAGTAAAATGCCACCTAAAAATCAACTTGTGTTATTATGATCACATCTGAAAAAATACGGCAAGAGGATTAAGTAAGATACCACCAACCTTTGACATCATCATTACAAACACTGGGCATCAAGCGTGTATATATGCTGCAATTCACTGAACGATGGAACAGAGAGAGCAAAACCATTATATCCTGTTTTGTTCAGAGCTTCAACCATCATATAAGCAGCAACAACCTAAAGCATATTCAAGTTAGGGATAACATTAATGTGTAAGCATGAAGATAATTAATTACCAAGACTGTATAAATGCAAAATATAATGCTTGATCAGCATACTTGTGATGCCATTGTTGCCCATGCTGCTCCAGCGATACCATAGCCTAAGAATGTGCATAGGACCACATCACCCATCCCATTTATAGCACTGGCAACTGCCAAAGCCTTCAAAGGTCCCCATGAATCTTTCATGCCAAGACTGTACCAAAAGAACAACTGCTAAAAAGTTACCAAACTAAGCTTATTATGCAACTTGTAATTCAGAAGTAAAAATAACACTGATGTAAGTGTCCCCTAGTGTAACATCCCCTTCCCGAAATAGAAAGGGAGGTTACTCAAAACACAACAGAACTACAGAAAATAATACTAAAGCTCTAAACCATAAAAGAATAGTATTTAAAACTAATAAATATCAACAAGGTCAAACCAGAATAAATGCCAAACTGGCCCAACCCATAATCTGAAATAATTATTACAACTCCAAAGAAATTAATATGTCCAGCTGATAAGTGGTATTTATATCGCGAATCAGATTCTCTAAAGCTCAAGATGCTGCTTGTTTTCTGTTATTTGTTGTGCTTTTGTATATATTTTGTTGTTGTTATGTTTTTCCTGTATGATGCAGGGCTGTTTTGGTCATTTCCAGCTTGCAGGGGCAAAGTTGTCATTTTCTACATTCTGGCGCCGTAGCGCCAGAGCCTATTCTAAAGCCCACGCCGCAGCGCCAACTCATGGTCCTGGCTAAATTCATCTGGCGCTGCAGCGGCCCGGTCCTTCTTATTCTCGCGCTGCAGCGTTAGTGGCGCCGCAGCGCCGCCAAGCAGTTATAGGCTCCGCGCCGCAGCGTCACCTCCGGTGCCTAGCTAGTGGTTCGCATTTAATGACCTAAAAAAAGAAGAAAAAGTGAGATAGAGAACGACGGAAGGATATCGGAGATAGAGAGAAAATACAGAGAATATTTTTGGGGATTCTAGAACAGAAAGAAGCTGTGTTTTAGGGGAGAATAGTTATTGCATCATATACAGCTCAGGAGTTACACGGAGAAGAGAAGATCGTGGAGACAGAAAACCTTAGCTCAGGAGTTTTCTTATTCTAAATCTCTCGGTTGTTTGTGTATTACTGATCAATGCTGAGTGTGATAGAAATGTGTATTAGCACCATGGTTATGAACTAATTCTTTTTTAGGATTGCAATGTAACCTAGTGTTTAGCCTAATTAACTTTCTCTCCTATTTATACTAATGAATCATTTTGGGAATGGGTTGTTGTGTTTCTTGCTTATTGACTAAATGCTTGACAGAGTTTTTGACAGTGATATTAATGGATATTGACTATTGGACATTATTATCTAGCTTTTAAAATACAACAACACTTGTTATGCCCTTGCCTAAAGGAATGTGTGCATAAACTGCTTAATAGGATAGACATATCTCTATTTGCCATGTGTAGCCTTGAGACTGAGCTTAATGACCCTAGCCTAGTTATTTTCATCGATAGATATATGGTGATTCATCTAGCTAGAGATGTGCATTTGGCCTTCGACAGAAGTATATGCATAGTTCTATTCTCGGCTGACCATTCCTTGATTTGTCTGTATTGTGGAGAGTTAGGAGATTAGGCGACGCGTTAGGGGAATTGCAATCCTAGCTTGTCTCCCTATTACATCTATTTCTCCCGCTTCCTTTAGTTGTAATCGCATAGTTTAAAATACCACCTCCAATCAATTGTTTAGATAAGGCAGTAAAGAGCTTACATTAGTATTTGATTTGCATTTAAGACTTCGTCCTCGTGGGTACGACATCCTACTTATCTTATATTACTTGTTGACCGCGTATACTTGCGCGTTAATTGTCGTTACATAAGCCGGACAACACCAGCCTAAACAGAATATTCCTAGACCATTGGATTGAAAGGAGCTCTCATCACACTTGCCCTTGATTTCCTTGAATACCTGCCGGAGGAAAAACACAGCATGAGCCAAACGCCCAGTACAGATATAGAATACAAGAATAATGAAACGAAATAACTAACTCAATAAATGAACTGAACTGAACTGAAACGAACAAAACTGACACAATGAAATAATATGCTGAATCAAATGGCTGGTTGTTATTATATACCGAGCTCAAAATAAAATAGAAATATACCTTGCCACACAGGCAAGTCACACACATTGGACCCCGAATCCAATGCATGCAAAATCGAAAGGTGTGTTTGGCACAAACATCGCCACTCCGCAGAACAGAACAGAAAACTAGGGTCGACCCATACGCCTCCCACAACAAAACACCAAATGGCCAACTCCCACCTGAGCACAAAACGGAGACGCCGTGGACTGATCACACCGCCACGGAAAGTGTCATGCCTCTCGTGCCAAGACGACATGCCTTTGGTACCCCCACAGGTGGTTATAGCTCAGGTATACCCTACGGTATAATCTAATAATAATATCATGTCACAACACATGCGACACAATATTAACACAAGGGGTTCTAGTATGTACATGTAACAACGAAACAAATATAAATATAAAACTCCAAAGATACATTAACATGTACATCTCTAAAGAATTAAACTAAACACTAAATATGTTAACCCAATTCAAGAGTACAAACACGAGTTCTAGGTATCACTACCAAGACGAAACTATCACAAGAATTTGAGAACGAACGATCATGCGAAACAATAATAAATTTCGAAACGAGATGCAAAACGAACTAATTAAATTTAATAAGAGAATCGCTGAAGGAGTATGGAATCCGTACCTGAATTAAGCAATGTAATACCCAAAGTATTATATTCCAAAACTTATTTGTTAAACTCCTTCCGTTCGAACTAAATAAAAGAATAAATAATAAATTTAATACAATTAGTAAATTATTATTACTATTATTATTATTATTATCACTATTATACTTATTATTATAATCAATCAATATTAATACTCCCACGTGCTGCACCTTCACATCACACAATTTAGATCTAAATTATATATATATATATATATATATATATATATATATATATATATATAGAACTTATGTTCTAATCAATTAAAAACTTAAAAAAATCCGTAACTGAACATCTATATACTATCAATATTACTATTTTGTTACAACAGCAGCCTTCTTTTCAAATTCTAAACATATATATATATATATATATATATATATATATATAATATATACATACACTCAATCCCATGTTCAATACCCCAACCCCCTTGTTAACGAATTTTATTATATATATATATATATATAACCAATCAACACATATGGCCATTACATTATTATCCAGCTCAATTTCAAAAGATAAAAGCCAAGAAGTAACAGTCAACGATGTTCAGTAAACACAAGAAGAAAAAAAAGTACCTTCTATAATCACAATTCTCTCTCTTTTTCGCAACTCAGCCGCTGCTTCCTCTTCTCCTTTTCCCAGTTCGTTGAAGATATAGCGTGAGATAGATTAGGGTTTAAATATTTATTCACTTAAAAATAGATTTTATTAACTCTCCTAATTCTAATAAGATTTTAATATTACACAAATATAAATTTGATCCAATTAGTATTAAGGCCCAATTAATGTAGTCCACATAAATTAAATACAATTTGACCCAAACACAAGAAATACCCAATTAAATATTTAAAACAAAATTTTAAAAATGTCATTTATTTATTTTATATATATTTTTTAAATTTCCGGGTATTACACCTAGTGCCTAATCATGTTTAAATAAGGGGTTTGTTAGAAGAGACATGGCTAATCACACTTCAGGGTATATTTGTCATCGGTCCATAATAGGTAAAAAATAGTTATATTCTTCACATATAGCCTTACCCAATCTAACTGAATCATTTCTGCTCAAATCATGAACATTCCATTGTAGTGGAACAGTTCAAAGTAAAAGAATACAACCACGTATGATACTTGTATATACTCAATATTCTCCACCACAAAATTCGTTAATCATATCAAGCAAACAGATCTAGATGTTTGCACCTTGCACTCTGGGCAACCCATCCAATGAGCACAGCGGGCCACGCTAAGCCTCGAATCTACAAACAGAAGATAATACTATTCATTGAAAATCAATTATAACATTTTCAAAGCTGAAAGAAACATGAACCATTTGATTGATATCACTGATATATCAAGCAAAATTGAAAGAGTTTGATATCAGAATTTATGCTTGTTTGATTTATCCATCAAGTAGGCTCCCTTGGATTTGCAACAGATGAATGCATTACTGAACAATTTGGAATATTGTTCAAATGATCTGGTCCACCCCTGCCATTCTATCATTGCATAAAATTGAGATTAGTTCATGAAGAATTTATGAAAAAATAGAAGGAAAAAACTTATGAATCAAGGTAATCAGCCTATCAAAATAGGAATTTTGAATCATATTACAATACATAAGCCATTGTAGTAAAGATACCTTTTGCTGCTTGAAGATGTCCTGCTTGAGCTTCGGGTAGCATTCCATCAAGTATCTAACAAATATTCTCATTAAGATAATCATAGAAACAGCTTAACAATTAATTTCTTTATTTTATATTTGTTTATTTTTTATTTCATGATAGTATTTTTTTTATATAAGAAACAGCTTTACATATATTATCAATCTTTTCTCATGGAGAAACTGCTTTATATTAGATTCTAAACACAAAAGCAATGTATGGGTGATGTTTAGGTTTATTCATTGTTCACCTCCCTCCACAATTCTCACAAGAGAAACAATTGTGACAAAAAGCGAGACAACTTGATGCAATGCAGCCCAAGCCAAAGATAACGACAGAGATATAGATGCATTATACAAAAATAAGATTAAACTATGCAGTGAATGAATAATTAAAAAAATAGATTTAAGTTAAATTATTTGAGGATCTTGGAAATTCTGTTTTGAAAGAAGGTATCTTAAATATGTAAATACTCAAGGATTCAGATGAAAATATCACCAATAAAATTTAACATGTTCAACTGAAGTTAAATTTGGAATTTTTTACTTTTAAAAATAGGGGGGGTGAAATTACCTCTACTGCAACCCCACAAAAAAAGGACAAAAATTAAATTGTCATACTTTGTGCCATGTCCTAAAATAAAATTGTAATTCTCACTAATACTATATTCACTTTCCAAAAAGTTAATGGGGTCTTCTTGAACCCCCATAACGTACCACTTAAACAAATGTACGTACCTTCAGTTGCACTTTCTTTATGAGGATATCCATATATTTATTAAGTTTGAAATCAATAACCCTGGTTCTGATTCTGTGCCTAATTTGTCAAAGTTGTAGTTCATACAAATATGACAATTCATTAGCCTTTATACGGTCAAGGCATACAAGCTCAATCATCAGTGCATTATCATATGCAATTGCAGAAATCAATATTGAAGCAGCACATATGCCACCTGATAGTTCCTTATAGGTGTTGTGGTGGTCTGTTAGAGAGTGAAGTTGAGTGGGAGGTGTATGTTCAGAATACAAAAAGGGATCAGACATGTACATCCCTTAAAAATGTGCCACTAACTAAAACTAGTGAAGCTCTTTGTCTTGTTTTGGCACTGAGATGGATGAGGCATCAAAAATAAAATTACATGGACTAAAGTACCTCTACAATTTTTACCTATGGAAAAGAATAAGATAAAACACTTTGAATTCTCTACGTAATGTGCAGTAGATAAAACACTGTGAAGTCTCCACGTCAGTAGAAAGAATTAAAATATAGACGATAATATTTTAATTTTTGCAATGTATTGTTTGAGTCTTGTAGTCGGCTCGACTGTGGCATTATGGCATGCTTTACAAAAAGTGATACAATTACATTTAGAAGCAAGAAATGCATTTTAGAAGAATACAAAAGAAAAGATTGTGAGGGAAATTAAGAAGCAATTAATGTGAGAAGAATGTACCTGCAAACAGGGTAGACAGTTTCCATATAAGCTACTTCTGTATTAGGGGAGAACACACTCAAATGCGCCAGGATTGCATATACACTAAATAGAGTTACAAAGCAACCTGTAAACAAGTCTGAAAAAACAATCAGAAGCCAGCAGATATTAAAGAAAACTTAAATACAGATTTGAGATCACAACATCCCGTATTCCCAAATATTTCAAGATTAGAATGATTTGCAGTCCTGAAACTGAGTTTAAACTTTTTGATTTTCTACGGATTTGCACTACAAATTATTTCGTCATAGTTGCATCTATAGTGATGAAATTCTGATTCATTGGCCAGTATTTTTGAAATTCGGGAGCTTCTAAGGGCAAGGAAACTCCTCAATATTGGCAGAATGAGTGACGATTACATACAATACCAGAGATATCTGTTTTTATTGTTGGGACCATATTCTTGATCTTAGCAGTTTCATGAAGATTGAGAAACATATAGAAAATGCAAAATTTAAGTGTAAGAAACCTGCACTCGATCTGGCAAGAATACGTAAGAAGGTGGGGGTTATGCTCCGTTCGGCCACTGCAGTTTGACAGCATGAAAGCAGTTAATAGTATTAAAATTATACATATAATACAGCCAAAAAATTGCAGAAATTTACCTAAAGCTTGGAAGCGAACCCATCCATTTACTAGACTTCAGCTCAGGTGCTGCCATTGCAAAGTCTAGATAATAGATTAGAGACAAAAGATCAATCAGGAGAACAGTTTATTTATTTGAATTCATTAACACGTACGTACTAATAAACATTTTCAGATATATACTCTAAACCTTGAAATTTTCCTAAAACAAAGAAAACTATAGGGATTGTTTAGTTTGAGAAGCTTTCTGTTTCCATTTTATTATTTTTGTACCTTTCTTTCCACCTAACTTGGTATGTTAATGAAAAACATTAGCTACTGTGACTGGAAAGTTCATATTCTTGAATGTGCAAATATCATCCTTCCTGTATAAAACACACACAAGCAAATTAAGGCATAACGGATTCCCTTCAAGGAACTCACCAGCAGTAACAAGGTTGATGTTACAGAAGTCCACCGGGTTGGTACCCTTGGTTTCGGATATTTGTATATCCATGTGGTTTGTTGGAATATCGGAGGGAGTACCCATACCAAACATGTTTAGGAAACCACTGATTTTACTTTTTGGCTTTGGAATAGCAGCAATACTCTGCTTGAACAGAAGAAAAAAAACATAAAAACAAAAATAGCTCTTCAAATACTAAAGGAATGGATCTGTAAATATGAGTTGTCAGTGCCCTGCTCACAATTCTTCCATAACAAAAGAGAAGCCTTGATATCGTGCACCTAAACCATTTCCTAGGAGATCCTTATAAAATATTCTTTATTTTTACAGAAGTTGACTATAGCACAAAGAATTATTTACATCTTAAAATCAAGATAATGAAATGTTTGACCTTTAAACAATATATATCATGCTATGTAAGAAACTGAAATAGTGAACACTCACTACAACCTCGTGAAAATATAGTAAATCAGTTCTTATTAACTTAATACCCACCTTTGAAAACCTGGCAACTTGACTTGGAAGACCTACATCCTGTAAGAATGAGAGAGGCCAAGAAAATATAGTGACATTCTCATCCAGCAAGACTTTTATTTTATCTTCATTTTAAACATACTAGAAAAATCTGAACAATTGCCTAGTCAAACTTTTCTAGTGGTCAAAGTGGAGATTCAATGTAGTTCAAAGTCTTTTCATCATGATGAATTATGCACTGGTGAGATGAATATTTAAATTCTGTAGCTTCTCACCTTTCGTCCATGAGTGCATGCCTCGTCACTGTTAACAAGTACCCAAGCAGCCCATCTGTAAAGATTTTAAGTTAAAATTGCACTGGTTTCTAAGTTAAGAGTTTCATTACCTATACGAATCATGAAATCAAAATTGGATACGTAATCGGGAAAAGGTATCAAAATTAGATACGTTAACAAGTACCCTAGTTTGGGAATAGAGGCTACGGTATCTGATATAAATCTTCCAATGTTATTACCTGGTGCCACACGCCCTTCCTGAAATCAAAATTGGATACGTAATCAGGAAAAGGTTACATATAAAGAATAGGAACATCGATTAGTGGGAATATAACCAGTTTTCTCACCACAACATCATTAACATACTTGTAGACGTCATCAATCAGAGCTAATAACTTCTCCATTGAAACTTCCATTCCTTCCAAATCATTACTAAGAGAAAAAAGCTTAATTCATTACTAAGAAAGTATATGATAACAAGACAATTTTTTGCCCATACATATGATTTTATGTAAGTGTTGGCATATAGATCATCCTTTTCTTCTTAACCAAACATTGAACGAAAATGAAAATAATATATATTACCATGTGAGCAGGCTCTACAATTGGGAAGGAAATGGAAGCATTCAGGTCTAACAATTTGCAATCCGCCAAATTATAAATTGAAAGGAAAAGGGAATATAATACCAAGTCACTATTGAAAATCAAATGAAAGTTTAGATGAAATTAGAAACATTTTTAGTTCTAAAAAGTGAATTATTATTATTATTTTAATTCTTTTTTGAGAAACAAAGCAAAATGGACACAACTGAATTTGGGGGCAGAGGGAGTGAAACTGAAACTGAAGATCAGCGAGAATAACAGCAACAGATAAGGCCTTAGAGAGAGGAGATCGTCCATCAGGAGAAACAGGCAGCGTCTGTAATATCAGAATCATTAGCTTCAGTGATTTAAAGAGTAACCTAGACGAGCTTGTGGATAATACATTTATGTTCATCCTCTCCGTTAGCTCATTAAAGTCTCCCACTAATTCCACCACCATCTTCCCTCCCGGCTGTTCCAGTGTTGCCGGCGCCGCCGGTCCAATTGCAAATACTCTATCTCCGATTTGGGGGACCACAAAAGGAGGAGTCCAGCGACAGCATACTTAAGCTTACCAAGCTTTTCAGAATCAGCAGCGCTGAGAGTAGCCATCAGAGACAAATACGGAGCCTGAATTTAGGATTTAGAGAGAGAAAGTATAAGATGGGATTTAGATAGATTGGAACATCCGACTCATTTTTCTCAACATTTTGAACATTTTCCATGGTAATCACACCATCAGTTTCTTCTTTAGCATACAGACTTGCCCCACTTGATGTTTCCTCTGAAGTTGCAGATTTTAGAGATAAAGGAGACGACGGCGGAGACAGAGAGGGAGAAGGAGAGTGATTACGGCCTGCGCATATAGCAACGGCGTCAACATCGGCAGTGGCTACGGTGGTTTCGAGGGTTTTCAATTTGAGAGCAAGAAGGTGTAAGGTCTCCGAATGGGGATCGACTGAGTGAGAAGGGGTTAGGTCTCCGAATGGAGAGATGGAAGCTCACCTCCGTGTTTTTTTAATACACAACATTTTCTTAAAAAAGCGTTATCACTTTAAAATAAAAAATTACCCCTTTCAAATACACAACGCTTTTGTATATCAAACCACAACACTTTCTCAAAAAAAACGTTGTGAAAAACTAAACTACAACGTTTTTTATAAAAACGTTGTCTATTAAGTGTCATCTATTTACTATTTTGTAGTAGTGATATCCACGTTTGGCGGGATGATTGATATACCTTTCTCATACTAGACCCGATATCTCTTATGTTGTGGGTATAGTGAGCCAGTATATGCATGATCCTCGACATTGTCACATGAAAACTATTTACAGAATTCTGAGGTATCTCAAGTCTGCTCCTGGAAAAGGTTTACTGTTTGCACCAAATGGTCATATGAGAGTCGAAGCTTTTTCTGACTCAGATTGGGCTGGTTCTAAAGAGGATCGTCGGTCTACATCAGGCTAATATTCATTTGTTGGAGGAAATCTTGTTACATGGTGTAGTAAAAAACAGTCCGTGGTGGCAAGATCCAGTGCTGAGGCTGAATATCGAGCTATCGCCTTAGGTATATGTGAACTAATGTGGCTTCGGACTTTGATAGAAGATTTGGGTGTTACAACTAAAAGGCCTATGCAATTATTTTGTGATAATAAGATAGTCATTAGTATTGCAAACGACCCAGTACAGCACGATAGAACGAAGCACATTGAGATTGATAGACACTTCATCAAAGAAAAGTTAACCAGTGGTCTTATTTGCTTACCTTTTGTAAAAACAGATCATCAGCTAGCTGATATTCTGACTAAAGGTCTTAGTAGTAAGATGTTTCACCCCTTGAGTTTTAAGTTGGGTATGCGAGATATCTATACACCAACTTGAGGGGGAGTGTTAGCAGATACCTCACTGTACATGGCATACATTAGCCCATATGTCACTGTACATGGCTGCCATGTATAGTGCTTAGTCTTGTATAAGTATACCTCAATGTAATCTAAACAAGATATAAAGTTAATACAATCTTATAGATACATTATCTTCACATAACTTATCTACCTCAGAAAAATCAAACTCTATTCCATGATCACTCTTTATTGTTATTTTCTCTCTTTTCTCATTCATAACCAACTTGAAGAATTTGATCAGTTGAGAGCTGGTTTCATCCTTTGAGCTTAAAAAGAATGTTCATGTGAATCTGGTGTAATTATCTATTATCACCAGTGAGTATCTTTTTCCTCTAAGGTTGGCAGTTGAGATAGGTCCAAAGAGATTCATATGCAGCAACTACAAGGGGATATCATTGGAGTTGACCGTCTTACTTTTGAATGAGATTCTTGTTTATTTTCCAATTTTACAGGCTTTGCATGGTCTTTTTTTTATTTTACAAAACTAAGCTTTGGCAAGCCTGAGACTAGGGGGTGTCTGATAAAAATTTAATGAATTTGAATATCAATCTGAATGAACTAAATCTGAATTTGAATGAAAAAAGTTGTTTGATAATTAACATGTCTGAAACATCTGAATGACATAATTTTATTATTTACCCCTCTGAAAAAATTCAAAGTTGTTGTAAATTTATTTAATATTACTTAATAAAATAGTTAATATTTTTTAAAATTTTTTAAAATGTTTTTTTACTTTATTCAGTTGCTCATTCAGCCATTCAACCAAAAAAATCTGATTTAACCATTCAGCTCAATTATCCGACCGATTCAGCCATTCAAATGATTTTTTTCCAAAACAAACGCATTTAATGGCTGACCGATTCAGCCATTCAGATGTATTCAATCCAAAACAAACAACTCCTAGGTCTTTGGAGTCAAGCTTTGACATGCTTTTGAAGTTCAAGTGGCATAATCTCCTATGCCACAACCAACTTACATCTTCTAAGACTTTAGCAAAGAAGTAAGTTGTCTCTGATTAACTGAGCTTTGCGAGATTAGCCACATACACATTGTCTTCCTTAGTTCCAGTCAGCTTTAATGAGTTGGATTCCAAGTCTAGAACTTAACACTAGTTGTTGAGGAAGATGACTTGATGTCCTTTGTTGCACAGTTGGCTTATGCTCAACAGATTTGCTTCAAACCATCAACACAGGTTACCTTGCTGAATAAAACATCACCATTTCCAATAAAATCATATCCTTTGATTTTCCCAGAGTTGTTGTCTCCAAAGACAACTGCAAGACTATCTTTCTTCTTTGTTGGAAATCTCTCTACTTCCATACCGTTCTACAATTTTTTGGTCTCGTAAAGTATAAGTTAACTCTATGTTTCAGGCCTAGTTGGTTCGTAGAGTTAGTTTTACCTGACTCTATGATCCTTCGAGGCTTGATCGTAGACTTTGACTTACCTTGCGTGTAAGACCCCAACTTTTATGAATAAAGATTTAATTTTCTTTATATATTATTTTGAAATGGTAAGGTGTTGATTTGATAAATGTGAAAAGTTATGGGTGAAATGTGCAAATATTTCAAATAAGCAAGTGGTTATAAAATATTTATTGTTGTCGGAGAATATTCGTTTGGTCGTGAAATATTCTTATTGTCGGGGAATATTCGTACGACGGCGCAGCTATTTGTGGGCCCCACAACGGAATAACTGTCGGATATAGAAAGCAACAGAAATAACCTTTTTATAAATAACGGTTAAACTGTTGAAATACCCGGTGATAAAAATACAGTAATACGCGTTGTGCACAGTAGCACACGGTATTGCACAGTATTTCGAATTATTAGTTCTTACGTAAGAAGGCACTTACTCAATTATTGTTACAGTAATTACTGTTCAATATTTTATATTATTGATTCGATAATTACTACGTTGATATTTTATATGATTGATTCAATAATTGCTACCATTGATATTTTGTATTATTGATTCAATGATTGTCACTGCATAGTATTTCACATTATCAAATCAATAATTCATATTATTTGAATAATATTATTAGATAGCATTATTGACAATGTCTAAGAAAGTTCTGTCTAGGAGGGGTTATTTAATTGCGCGCCAGTAAGGAGAAATCCTTATCGGAAGGCCCCCTCTTTCCTGAGAACGACCTGGTTGTCAATATTGTAGTTCTGTAATATTATTTGTGAATAATTAATTATTGATTTATATGATAAGGAAATATTTATTTTGTGGTAAAAGAAGGAATTAGTGCTGAGGTACTTTTATCAGTATTTTGGTGTGAAAAATCATCCGTTTGTGGATTTCGACAATTTTCGGTTGGGAATTTGGAAAAATTTTCTTTTACAAAGTTGTAGAGAATTAAATTTCCTATGAAAAAAACATATCATTTATATTTTTCTAATAACAGGGCTATTTATTATGAATTATTGAAGTTGCAAAAATAAATGTTTATTTTTATTAAAAACATGGGTGGGCCCCACTTTTGGTTGTTGTAGAAAATTTACTGAATTTCAATGGTGGTGTGCGTAAATGGTAGCAGGTAAAGCCATCAGGTAGCAGGTTAAGTCTGATTTGGCGTTCTAGCATTTTCCTATAAATAGGATGCTTAGGTTAGAATTAAAAATCACACCAAAATCAGAAGTTTTCTCTCTCTATAAGTATTTAGATACTTTGAGTGTTACTATACAGTGCAAGTTTTCATCCACATAATATCCGATATTTTAGTCAGAAGTACTATTCTTTTGAGGTAAGGGATGTTATTTTTTTTTTTTTTCCGTAAATGATGTTATTCTTTTTAATATCATTATATCAAAATATTGGCATGGATTTTATCATGAAATTCTTACTTTTTCTGTCAGAGTTACTATTCACGTATACGGCACTATTCACAAAAAATTAAATTTTCTTCTATTTGTCCAAGTTGCTTGTTAAGGTTCCTATCTTTGATTGGATCTAAGTTTTGAGCTTTATTCTTGAATTTTGCTCCACAATTGATTATTACAAAGTATTTTTGAATTGGATAAACTAAAATACGAATCCTTAATCTTTGTCCTTTATCTCACTGGATTCGTTCTTTAAAATGTTTTTCATCATCCTCAGTCCTAAATGGTGATATAACTGAATATCTTTGGCCTGTAGAGTAAAGATGAATGATTACCTGATGAATATCTTTGGCCGTAGTGCAAAGATGGACAGGTATTGAGATGAACATGACCACTGGTGATACAAATGAATATCTTTGGCCCGTAGTGCAAAGATGAATATTTGATTTGAGATGTATATTGATTGATGTTACATGGATAAAATATTGATGATGGACTTTTAAATCATAGAAGATAGTAGATTTCATTCTCTACTTAACTCTTCTAATGAATGGTTATTTCCGCTGCAAATATTGATCTAAAACTTGTTGTCAATACTATTTTATCTGAATTGTTGAAGACTAACGATAATTTATTTTCCATTATCTTAGTCATAATATTCTTTACTGGGCTAGTTGAGCTCACCCTTTTCATCTATTGTCCTCTTCAGGAAATGAGAATGTCGCAGGAACTAGTCGGGGGACAGAGTAATGGTCCGAGTTAGAGCAGTAGTAGTCCTCACTATTTCTAATAAATAGTGTGATAATAATTATAACGAGGACTTAGTTTGAATGTTAATATTTTCTACATATTTGTATTGACACTCACAGTTGTGTGGTCGTATTTTGCACGACCGTGTGATATAAAAGATTGTATTTGAATTCTGTACCGTGTATTTGGCAACTCAGAATGGGTTGGGTTGACTGGACCTATTCTGGGGGCGTCACATTGCGGTTTCACAAAACCAAGTACAATATGTGATCGTTGTTCTTGGGAACAACAATTTGATCTGCATAGAATTGGCAACTAAGAATAATAGGCTCAACGACCTCTTTGAATTTCACAAACACAATACCGCTATGAGAAAAATAATAATTGTTGTTGTTAGTCTCCATTGATTTATCCACACTTGGATATGAGGAAGAATCCCCAAACCCTAAACCCGATCGATCAGAGACAGCTCTCTGACTTGTGATCAGGGAGTCCATTGACGAGTAAGAACGATTCCACATAAAAATTGTCTTCTTAAACTCCTCTACCTAGAGGTAAAGATTGACTCTCTGTGTGCACTATGCTCAGTTATCCTCTCTCAATTTCTCAATCTCTGCCTCAAGATTGGAAAGAGAGGCAGAACTTCGCAGAGTTATTTCAAACTCTACTTAAACATTCTTTTTCTCCTCTTAAAAAGGAGAATGGTCCTTTCACTACAAGAAAAAGGCCTATCAGCGACTAGATTTATCTGCGACCACATTATTCGGTCGCTAATTATGGTACTAGCGATTGTACTTAAATCTAGTAGCTAGGCAATATCCACGACTGCGTGCAGTCGGTGATCGGTCACTGATTTAATTTTGTCGCAAAAAATTGGCGCAATTATTGGTGGGGAGGATTGGTGCGACCAATAACTATCAGCGACCGCGATGCGGTCGCTAATACATCCACGTCATTAAAAATCAGTTACCGTGTGCGATCGCCGAAAGCAGTTGCTGATCGTTTTAATCTACTCAGAATCAGACAGTCGATCGACCACACCAGCAGATGAAGGAAAGAAAGAAAAAGAAGAGGGAAAAGAGGGAGAAGAGGGAAGAGAGGAAAGAGATGGAGAAGAGGGAGCCTATCGCTACTGTCGTCGTCATCCACCTCATTCTGATTAGGTATATGTTTCATTTCTTTTAGATACTAATAACTATACAATGATAGTAATACAGAAAAAAAACACTAGTTGAAGTTATGCAATACTATATGAATCTGATTATGTTTGGGTAAACTGATTTTAGTACTTGAACTCATACTAAAATTGATTTGGGTAATTTGATTTGGTTTGAATAATATGTGTGCCAAAGTTTGATTTGATTCATTTTGTTGATTAGGGTAATCTGATTTTGTTTGAGATTCCCATTGCAATTAGGGGTGCTCATCGGTAAAAAACCGAACCGGTACCGAAAAAACCGAACCGGTACCGAACCCAAAATATCGAAAAATCAAGAACCGGTACCGGTACCGAAAAATCGGTTTCGGTACAAAATCGGTTTCGGTTTTTTCGGTTCGGTTTTCGGCTATACCGCAAAAATTAAATAATTAAATATTTTTTTATATTAATAAATTTTTTTAATAGTAAGAATTTTTTTATATATATTAATAGAATTTCATTTTTTAATCTACCATTTCTTTTTGTAATCTACCATTTCTTTTTATTATTATTATTATTGGTGTTAGTATTATTTATTTTATTTATTTAAAAATCTATACTTTTACAATTTCATGTATGCTAGAAATTTTAGATAGCATACATTTTTAATAGTTGGGATTAATTGTATCAATTAAAATTGAATGATTTGTATCAATAAAGAGTCTTTTCAAATTTTGGTTTTTTTTTCGGTTTTTCGGTTTTACCGAATTCAAAAATTTAAGAACCGGTACCGGTACCGAAAAGTATAAAAAAACCGAAAAAATCGGTACCGAAAAAAACCGGTACCGCCCGGTTCGGTAAAAAACCGAAAAAACCGAAAATTTTGAGCACCCCTAATTGCAATTGTTGTAATCTGATTTGGATTGAGATTTTTATTGCAATTGTTCTTATTTATAAGTGTTTGTGCAAAATGGGTGTCATAGTGATTTGATTCATTTTAATTTGTTCAATATTGCATTAGTACCAATTGTTCTTATTTTGAAGAGAGTTTAACAGTACATTTATGAGAAATAACTACATTTTGATCATTGGGAAGAAGTATGGAAGAGTTAATTGGTACATTTTTATTTTATTTTACAAATGAGGCTATTTGTGTGGAGTAATATTTTATTTTATAGATGATACTATTTTTTCATGGTTTTCTTCATTAAAAGATTCTAAAGCCCTAGACCCACCTAAAAACAAAAGAACCACAATATTTTGCTTTAAAACTTAAAAGAGACTTTAACGCTAGTTTGTCTTTGACATCCATTTTGAACAAAAAGAAGAGAGCTTTAGTTAGCACATACATAATATTGCGCGTTGTGTCATGTGAGGCTTCCTAATAAAAAGCAAAGATAGCGTGCATGGTTTGAGTTTCACCAGTCGTGTTAGGTCTAGGTGATGGCTTTGTAACTGCAATGGAAACACAACATAAAAGATAAAGAAAAGAAAAGAAAAGAAAAGAAAGCAAAACACTCCATAATCTTACTTCATGATACTTCTTTCCCTTAGTTCCACAACAAAAATAGTTTCAATTTGTAAAAGAGTAACATAACAGTCTCATATATGAGTGAGGATAAGAGTCAGTGCTAACTGCTGGCTTACAAAAGACTCTTTAGTATTTGAGTAACAAGAAATCATAGTTGACAATAAATAGAATACCAATGAGACTAAATCCCAACAGATCAATCCCCATCATTCAACAGTCTGGTAGTAATTCATTCATGTCATAATTCGTAACTGGTGGCTTCTTTATAATGTCATTCATACATGTGGTTGCATATTCTTGGATCAATTCATATGCTTACAATTATGCTCAAGACATATGTTTTTGTACCTTTCATTTTTGTAGTTGTTGTAGTTAACTATTTCATACAATTACCTGTCATTATTGTCATTTTATTTGTATATGTAATCAAATTTAACTCATAATAACATCGTGAAATTTTTATTTATAGATAGCTTCGGAACCAGCTACAAGAAAGTGCGACTTGGGTAGGGGTCCGAATCATGTGCCGAAGGCCCTGGCTAATCCGGATAACCGAATTCTCATACAGATCCGTCATCCTCCGGACAACACATTATATTTTCATTGTTGTAGATATATGCTAATGTAAATTTATTTAAATCTTTAATATAAATTATTGTATATTGTAGTGATTTTCAAGATAGCAAAATTGTGAAGTATATTTCACAGTTATGCTTACAAAACTGACCTACGCCAGTGATTACGTGGGCGAGCACACCTATCGCCCACAAGGATGCAGTTTATGCTGAATTTCAGGTATATTTTTTTAAAATTCTGATAGATAATATTATTAATAAACTAATTAATATTGTTTAGTAGTGTTGGATTATACATCGATATCCTCGTTTTAATATTATTATTGTTGTTTTATTTGCAGAAAAGGTATAAATGGGACGACACGCAGACATCAGTAATACAGACACTGTTCTGGCAGAAGTGCGTCGTCCGCACCAAAGATAACTTGAACAAGGAACGACAAAAAGCTCTACATAATGCATTAATCAACCATCCAGGTCAGGGAGAGGAGTACATACACGAGCATAGCCCCTGGTGATGCGCACAACCCATATGGGCTGAGATGTGTGCCCAGTGGAGAGCTGAGAGCTGGGTCAAGAGATGCAAGATTGTCGCCACTAACAGAGACTCGGGTGTACCTGAAGGCAAAAAGGCGAAAGACATCTACAACGGCGACAATATATCACAGTTGCAGCATATTACTGTCAGGGTACGTATGAATAGTAAACTTGTGAATTGGTTTTATTTTTTTTATATGTTTACAGTCATGGTTTGTAGAATATCACATGTTTACATAATAATATGAGAGCATGTTTTGTATAGGAGTTTTAGTCTCAAGTTCAGCCTATCCATTGGCTAGATGTCTACGTGGCCACCCGTGATGGTCTACCTGAGGCTATCCAGATAGCGGTAATAAGTTTTTTATAAACTTGATGTTGTTTATAAAGTTCTACGTCATTTTTTAGAATTTTATATTTATTTTTAACTATTTAATTTTTCACCTGCTGACATGATACTTATAAGAACTTACTGAACGAGCGCCATCCTGAAGGCACCCCGCGTCGGTCGATTGATCAAAAATTATGGGAGAGGGCTTCAGTTGTTAAGAAGAACTGGAAGTAGTATGCATATAAGCTAATCATGTATGATGATAAAACATATACTTTAGAAACGATCTTATTTATTTATTAATAAAAGTATTCATTTATTAAAAGCATTTAATTATCTACATGATGTTGTTTTTATAATATATAAATAACACATAGTTTTAAACAATGCTTTTAGAATCATGATGTTGATTATGCTAATGAGATCTAAATTCTTAGAAAACTTAAAACTAAAATAGTTCCCAAACGTTGGATTACTAAAAAGGGAATTAGTGAATCTGGATAGATTGGTACATATGTTGCTTGCTCATTGAATGAGGATGATTGATCTCATACTCATTTGTGTGGAGACACTAAAGCAAGTATATAGATGCTTATTGGAGAATAAGTACACTGAACGTGACTCGCTAAGGAATACCTAATGGAGTTTTACTCGTCTGTCAATATGAATTCCTAATGTGATAGTAGTACAAGTGATCCTCAGACTTGAGATCATCATAGTATCTTGTGTATAATAAATTATACTTCAATTTATTCCTTAAGACTCTTAGGGTGTATCAAAGGGTATGCTTGGGTGTAATAAGTTATACATAGAGATAATGAATGATCAATAAAGAATCTACCGCTTCTAGTAAAAGAAGAGATATGTCCTATGTGATTCGATAAATGACAACCCAGGAATCCTTGGCCAAGGTGGACTGAAATTAGAAAGGAGTTTCTAATTTGCATTATTTGGAGTTGTGCATTTTCTAATCGAGATACATATAATTAAATAAAATAAGACTTGACAGTAATTCCATATCTTATATTTAATTGGGACATTGTATGGTGGAAAGATTGAATTGTATGGTAACTATTAACTCAAGGGTTCTTTTATGATTAATGTTGAAATCTATATTATCTGGAAAGTCGTTGATCGTTAGGGAGACTTATCCCTATTGTAGAATAAATATTATTTATTTAAATAGATTATTAGTTTAATTTATTTATTTAAATAAGATTAAAATTATTCTAATTGATTTATTCACAACCGGTTTAATATGGAGAACCTAAAGGGTCACACTATAAAAAGAAGAATAATTATTTAAGAAGGTAATGGCATAATCATAATAATATATTAAGTGTAATTAATTTAATCTATGGTGGTAGAATAAATTAAATAGCTTAATGTTTATTATTTAATATTTTAGAAATATTAAATATAAATTAATAAGAGGAGTCTTATTAATATTATTATAATTATAATTATTTTAATTTCTAAAAGAGTTTAGGAATTAATTTAATATTAGTACTCTCATTTATTCCTAATAAAATTAGGAGGCAAATTAATTAAAACAGTTTAATTAATTATTCCGAATGTGTTGGGAAGCCTAATTAATTAAAAGTGTTTAATTAATTAAATGAAACCCTATTTCTAATTGGATTAGAAGGGCTGAACAATATCTCTATAAGAGGAGTCTTATGCTAGATATCAGTTGATGTAATTTCAATTGTTGGAGAAAGTACTCCTTTTTTATAGATAATAGAAAACTAGGATTTAGTCAACCACCCTCTTTCTTGAACAATTCATCTTCCTTGGTAAATCACCTCTAGAGGCCAAACACTTGGGTGACTAACGTTAAGCAAAGGAATGAATCAATCCCAAAGATTCAAGGAGATCACGAAGAACAAGGAGTTGAACTCGTACATGTGGAAGCTTAGTTCTGCAAGGGTATGATTCCATAACTTCTTATTTATCGTTTTAAATTAGTAATTTGCATAAAGGGTGATCCGGATAATTGGTTTGTAGAAAATTTTAGACTTTGATTTTACCATGCTTCCGCTAATTTTTGCAATCTGATTGCGACATGATTTCTTACAAACCTAACAAGAACTACGTCAAAGGCCAAGGACATTGTCGACGCCCAACCATTAGTGGCACAGGCAGCTCTGCAACCCAGTCTACACAGTTATCGAGTCAGCCAACATATCATATTCCTGCTAACTGTGTGAGAGTGATTTGTCAAAACTGTGATCTTCTTCGTATACGTTATATCTGGCGGCTCTGAGTCCTGATGAGTTAGCAGATGCAGTGGCGACAACAGCACGACATGAGGATGTCGACGAGGCAATCTTAGTACTTATTACAATCAAATTAATCACGTATATATATATATACATACACGTACATAACTTGTTTTAATCTTTTGTTAATTACAGTGTCGTACTAATTTGGGTGATGATGCATGACGAGCTAGACCTGTTTTCGACCCCCAATGCTGTTTAGTATTGTACTTAATTTTATATTCATTCTTTGGATGACTGTATGTTACTTAAAAAAAATTTGTACATATTTATCGACTTTATATTGGTTTATTAATGTTTATATAGTTTATATTGTGTGGGTTTATTTGTTTGCATATGGATGGATGTTTATATATATTGTTGTGCATGTAATTGGGCTATATATAAAGCATGGATGGATGTTTATATTTACTGTTGTGTGTTGAGATATAAAGCAGGTAAATCTTTTTTGGAAAATCCACAAAACAACCAAATTTTTTTTTGAAATTAAACATTAGTGACCACGTGCGGTCGATAATACTTTTCGGCGACCGCATATGCTTCGGGGGTACTAGTGACCGACACCGTCGCTATTGTTGGTCGTTGACACGTGGGCCACATCACCTCTGACACCTGACTCGCGGTGACACAGCTCAGCGACGGAAGCGATCGCTATTAAGCGATCGGTGATGTGGCGGTCACTAACAGTGGTCGCTGATGTCCACATAGCGACCAGATTATACGGACCTATATCAGTGACCACTTTCGGTTGCTAATAGGCATCAGCGACCGAACGCGGTCGCGGATGGGCGATCACAGAAAAGCTTTTTTCTTGTAGTGTTTGATAGAATCCATAACCATTTCATATATTGATGAAGATCAACAGTTATAGCATGCAATGCGGTTCTAAGATTATTAATATCTACATTAGAAGAGTTAAAGTCAAATACATCACTGATGTCAATTTCTTAACGATTAGTGGTTTTTCCAGCATCGACTTCTATGGCCATCAGACATAGGTTGGTCGCATGAGGTCCTTCATCTTCACTGGACTCATAGCTTGAATCATCCTTTGAGTCACTCCATGACCCTTCAACTACTAGACCTCTTTCATTCTTATGGAATTTCTTATAGCCCTTGAATTCTTTCTTCTTTGGGGCTGACTTCTCCTTGTCTCTTTTCAACTCTTCTCGCACGAGCTTGGTGCACTCTGTGATATAATGACCTGGCTTCTTGTAGTTGTAGCACATGTCTTTCTCTTGCTCTCTGTTGCTGTTGCTCTTGTTGTTGTTAAAATACTTTCTCGGTTCGCATTTGTTGCCCTTGCGCATGAACATTTTTAGACTTCTGGCCAGCAGCGCTATATCATCATCATCATCATCATCTGATACTGCTACAACATGGGCTTTAGAGGATGCTTCTAAAGCCTTGAGAGCAGCACCACTTTCTTTCTTCTTTCCTTCAGAGATGGTTTATGCCCGTTGGTTAAGCTCTAACTCATTAATAAGAAAATTATCTTAGTGGTTCTGCACTGCCATCTCGTACAGATTCTTCGATTTTCTGATAACAGTGGTTTTGGCATCTCACTTGCTCGGCAGTACTCTCATAAACTTAATGTTGAGGTCCTTATTTGGATAAATCTCTCCATAAGCTCTTAGAGAATTGAGCAGCACATTGAATCTTTCGTTGGTGGCGGTGATGTTCTCTCTTGGCACATAGGAGGACATTTCATATTACTGAGTCAGAAGAGAATGCTTATTCTGTTTGACTTCTTCAGCTCATTCCTACATTACCAACATGGCTTCCCAGACTTCTTTGGTTGTACGTTATGCAGTTGACCACATTCTCAAACAACTCATCTTTTAGAGCCACAAACATTATGTCTTTGGCCATCTTGTCTAGTTACACCAACTTATCCTCATTATCTGTCCATTCGACTATTTGTTTGATAGTTATCTTTTTTGGATCATCAGTTGTAGGAGCGAGCTTTGTTGGTATGTATGGACCACTAATGACAGCATCGAATAGATCTTCATCTATCGTATCTATATATGTCTGCATGCGAACTTTCCAGTTAGCAAATTTCTATCTGTTGCATAGAGGTGACTTATTTCCACCACCAACCTCAGAGATGGTTTTATTGTGTACCATAGATCAACTTAAAGTGTTTAAGCTTATGTTAAAGAGAACCTGCTTTGATTCCACTTGTTGTTTCCCAGAGGCACAAAAGAGATCTATAAGAGAAGGGGGGTTGAATAAATCCTTTAAAAACTTTTTGGTTATTTAAGAATGTATTACCAAATAATTAATTTAACAAATTAATTAATTCAGCACAACAGAATATTAGTTTGAAAACCCCATCAAGATTTAAAAAAATCTCAGTTCTGAATTTAGTTCTTGTGAATTTAAGACAGATAAATATAACAATTAATAATAGGAATATAAATGCAGAAAGTAAATGACATAAGAAGTTTTAAGTGGTTCAGAGTGTAAATGAATCCTAGTCCACTTTTCTACTCTACGAGTAGAAAATCCACTAAGGATGTTTGAGGTTACTAAGAACAAATCACTAAGATCTATTACAGATGAATCACTGAGATTCCTTCGAGTTACTAAGTCTCAGCAGATGACACTAAGTCAAAGGTCACTAAGACTAGATCACTCATTTCTCTTCAAGCCATTTAGACTTGGAACGATGGTCGCTTAGACCAATGAATCACAATTGATTATTGAGGTCTACTAAGTTGCGTTTAAGCTCAGCGTTTGAAGACTTAGTAGCAGAACAAGTTGTTTTTGATTTTGTAGAGTAGAGCTTTTAGAACTTTAGCAGAGGTTCAGCTTGATGATTGGTGATTCAAATGTTGGTTTGAATCTTCTTGTCCTTTTATAGTTCTTCTTGAGAGCTTCCCGTTGCAAAGTTCCCGTTGAACATTTAATGATTCGATACTTGAATATCTTTGATGTTGACTTTCAAGAGAGTTATGTCAGCTTGCTTTCGATTCTGACCTGTCACATCAGTCTATTGCTTTACCAACCACGTGAGTGTTGTCACTTCGCCAAGCTAGCTATTAGACACAACATACTCTGATCTTCGATTTCAACTAAGGATGTTTGGCAATTTATCTTGGGTTCTTTAATTTGCAACGCTCCTTATTGTCAGTCCTGACATGCTCTACGATTTTGACTGATCGTAGAACTTCATAAAGACCGTAGAGTATTGAGCTTGATTCACTCAATGATCTGAACTGTAAGTTCGCTATATGAGGCTTGCTCTACGAATAGAAATTTATTCTAAGATTGGCTCTTTGTGGGAAAGGAAATCGTACCTTGCTAGGGTTAGCGTTTCGTATTGGTTGAGGAGGAGAGAAATTCACGAAGAGTAAGGAGTTGATTGATGAATTGAAGATGAGAAAAGAACATGTGAGCAATTACTCCAATGAAACGTGACAGAACTTTTAAGATCTGAGAAACTTCTTAGGGTACCAATGATCCAAGGAGCCTTCTAGGGTATGCTTCGGGTTAAGAGAGAATCTCCAAGTCTTCAATCTTCCAAAAAGTCCAAAAGTCCATTCTTCATAGAATAGAAGGAGTGTTTATAGAGTTTCCTGGAAAGTGGTCATGTGTCAGGCACATGACCTCGGAGAAATTCCAGAAATACCCTTAGTCACCAGAGTAATGCCCAGATCGTCCTGTCCTTCTAGCCACCAATCCAATCCCTCAATTAATTCCCAAAATAAGTTGCTTCCATAAGCCTTTTACCTTGGAACTCATGAAGGCCCCTCCTCGATCTCATGATTCAAAGCTCTTGTTGCTCAAACCATGCTTTCTTGTTATTCCTTCTTTATTTGAGAATCTTGTCGCCAAAAATCCTCAAAAGAACTTTGCGCAGGACACGGGAGGCCACTCATTAGGGGGCTGAACCTTAGGGAGCCGCGCCCTAAGGGGTTGAACCCTAGGGGGCCTCCTTCTGTTCTTTTCGTTTGTTTCAGCCTTTCTTGGACGATTTTCATCCCTTTCTCATGATTCTTGGTCCTGTAAGATACTCTTCTTGTCATGGAGATTCTAAGCCTAATCATATCTTGGAGTTTCATAAGATTTTAGTTTCTTTCTTTTGTTTGGGCTCATTGCTCTGTTATTTCATTGATCAAAACCCTTATGTGGCACGCTAATCGAGAAAATGAGGTATCACGCGCCCTAGGAGGCCGAACCTTAGGGGGTACTTTGTCCTCCTTTTGTTTATCTTTTGTTCGTTTTCCTTGTTTTGTTTCGATAGTTCCAACCAAATCTAGTCGGGAAAGAGATTAATTTTATCTTTTCCTTAAGGAAAAGCCATCTTGGAGTGGTTGAACCCTAGGGGGCCAAAACCCTAGTTGTATAAAAGTTTAGTGAACTGTAATTTTGGTGATCATCCTCCTTAGCGGCGATAGAAGTGAGGATTAGGAGACTTTTGTGTCCTGCACCTCTTAAAAATTCCTATGTTCTTCACTTTCTGCATTTTACATTTTGTTACTTTACGTTTTATTACTATGACTTATCTCTACAACTGTTCACTAAATTTAGAGTTGTATGTTTTCTGATATTCTTTGAAGGGGTTTTCAAAATATAATTCCGATGTGCTTAACCTATCAATTAACTTGTTTAACTGATTTGGTAATATTTCTTTTTAAAAAAATTAAAGAATCTATTCAACCCCTTGTAGATCTCTGTCTTTTGGAAATAATATTTTTGATTCTCTTCTATTTTAATATAAAAATGATTTATACTGATAATCTATGCAAGTCACGAGCTGTTTCTAAAAATGATTTAGTTAAAAATTTCCTTCTTACAACTGTCTCGTAAGTATTATTTTTTTTTTGTACTTTTATATGAATAATTTGTTTCAATAAATATGTTTACTAAATAACATGTTTTTTTTAATAAATATTATATTCCCTAAATAAAGCAAAATCAACAAAAGTCATTAAATTTTCTCTTATTAGTAACCCATGTATACCAAATATGACATGACTACATAAGAATCCAATATTTAATTGCATTACATATATAACAAAAATTAACAAAAAAATGTGTCTTTCTATTTGCTTTTACGAAGATAAAGTATCACATTCATGCATGAAAAATATGCATACAAATTGATAATATATGAATTAGCATGCATACATTTATTCTTAATAGAATACTTTTAATTATACTTTTAAAGATTCTTTTGACCAAGTCAACTCAATCAATTAGAAACTAATTTCAACTAATTTGATGACGAATTTGAATTGCGTAGAATCCTAAACAATAATATAAAATAATACATATGCCTTATTTACTCTTTCTTATCCCATGTACCTACATAATAGTTATTTAGCAGCGGACGCCCTTATGTAAACAGTCGAGGATGAACATGCAACAGCTCAAGTAATAATAATTCACAAATTTGTGTGCAGGAACCAGACTAGGAAGGGGGAACAAAACAAGTTGTTTTCTCATATAGGCTTATTCTCTTGCCAGATACATGTATAATGCGTTTTCTTAACACGTGCCCTTAGACACATGATAAGCACGGAAACCAAGTGTTAGACACTGAATTCAAGAGATGAGACCCACTAATATATAATTAAAATAATATTTCAGTGAAGCCATATGCATTTAAAAGTTATATTTTAGTGGACAACATCTCTTGAATTCAGTGCCCAGCACTTGGTTTCCGTGATTAGCATGTGTCCTTAGAGCACATGTTAAGAGAACCCATATATAATTGCAATTAAAAGAGTAATGCTAGAGAAAACTTATTCTACAACTATTTTACAATTTGCTGATGTGGCATACTCTACCTCAACATATTGATGAATAAATTGCTTCAATGTAGTCTTCGACCCCACATAAAAATTGAGGTGAAGTATACCACATCAGCAAATTGTAAAATAGTTGTAGAATAAGTTATCTCTAGCATTATTCAAGTTAAAGTGCACAAAATTACAGATATTCCGATTGAAAACCATCTTTTCTGTTATAAAGGTAGCGAGAATTTAATTTACAATTGAAATGTATATGCCGGAATGATCTTACATATCTATGTGCGCGACAAAAATCACTACCACCTGTTCTTCTACACCTTGCTGATATTCGGGTTTGTAACTGGATTTATGTTCCGAGGACTTTTACATGAGGAGATATTTAATCAAGAATCGACAATCATCTCGTTGTTGGGGGAAGCTGAACTCACAGGAACCGTTTCCATATCGATTGGCACGATGACGACTTCATCTTTCTTATCATGCTCCACATTCTCAAGTTTCATTCTCTGGAAAATTCGGAATTTTTAGTAGTTAATTAAGATCAAGATCAGTAAATGAAAAATGGCAACCAAATATAATCTGTTTCATATCGTAGAAATCAAGATGGCCGTTACAAAAACATTAAACGATGATCACTTTCCATTTTCTCCAATTAATTTAAAATATATTTCCAAATTTATATGCACCAAATTTCTAAGGATGGATTTATGCCTCAAGTACTTTTCCGAGTTTATTGTTTGGTAGCAATGATTGAGGCACTGCCACACTGGTGTTCCTAGTGAAAGGAGAAGTAAACTTGGCTGACAAAGGAGTAAGATTTGTTTATAGATAATAGAGTCACAATTATCTTTATATTTATATCCTCCTCTGTGCATTGTCCTTTTCTTTTGTTGTTGTGGGGGGACAAGGTAATTGCGTATTTTGTTCAGTGTTCTAAAAGAACCCCTCCTAGGCCCGCTTAGGCTCTAGGAAATCCTCTACCTCCTCAATTTGGTTAGGTGCCTAGGTCCCGCCTAGGCGGAGTCAGTCCAATACCATAGCTATTTTAATAAAGGCTTTAATAAAGGCTTTGAAGCTCTACAATTCTTGAATTGAAAGTTGTAATTTTTAAATTTTTTGATAATTTTTCATATACGGAATCTTTACATTTACTATATGTTGTATATAGTATATAAAAATAGGGAATTGATATTTCCACAAGCTAATTTGATATTTTCACAAGTGGGTTCCATTTTTAACTAAACCAACCATTTGTGTAGTAAACTAACTATAGAATTTAGTTCTTATGTCCAAATTACCCTCCCTTGATAAGCAACTAAACATCTACTTGCTTAATTTTATTTGATTATTAGTGTTACTCAATTGAAGACAACTTTTATTTATTTAATTATTATTATAGTAATAATATTAATAATAATTAGAAAATAAGTGAGAAAAATTATTTACACATAAAAATTAAGATCTAAGGCTTTCTTCTCCCACCAGGAAAAAAAATTATTTTTCAGAATTTCTATTATCATATCATATTACTAAATTAATATTTTTATGAAACAAATTATACTTAACATGTGTAAACTTTATATATAAGGCTGTGTAAATTTGTATATAAGACTGTGTAAATTTAAAATGTGTAAACTTTATATAAAAGACTGTAAACTTTATCATATCATATTACCAAATGTGTAAATTATTTTCAAAATTTCTATTATCATATTATATTACTATATTAAGATTTGTTTACACATTATACTTAAAATATAATGTGTAAACAAATTATACTTAAAGTAAGATTTTTATGAAATAAATTATACTTAAGATTTTTATAAATGTGTAAACTTTATATATAAGTCTTTTTCCATATATATAAAATGTATATTAGGCTATCCGATGGATCATAAGATGATAAAAACTTATATGTCTTGTGGTCTGAAGACTCCGAACAAATAAACAATTTTAAACTTCTAATTTATCTTATTACATCAATTTTTATAAGATTAATTCAGATGAGCAGTTCTAATGTCAAACTTAAATTAATTTTTACAGTCTTATAAAATTAATTTTAACACAGTCTTATATATAAAGTTTACACATTTTAAGTATAATTTATTTCATAAAAATCTTAATTTAGTAATATAATATGATAATAAAAATTCTGAAAATAATTTTTTTTTCTAGTGAGAGAAGAATGTCTTAGATCCTAATTTTTGTGTAAATAATTTTTCTCACTTATTTCCTCACTATTTTCTAATTATTGTTAATATTATTACTATCATAATAATTAAATAAATAAAAGTTGTCTTCAATTGAGTAACGCTATTAATCAAATAAAGTTAAGCAACTATATGTTTAGTTATTTATTAAGTGGGGGTAATTTGGACATAAAAACTAAATCCTATAATTATTTTGCTATACAAATGGTTGGTTTAGTTAAAAGTGGGACCTACTTATGGAAATAGTAAATTAGCTTGTGAAAATATCAATTCCCTAAGAAAAAAAATGAGATCGCCAAAGAAAAGGCCTAGACGGGGCAACCTACGCGCTACGCGCCCCCTTCGCAGTTTTCAGAACACTGATTTTATTTAACTCTTGAACACAATTAAAAGAGGATTTTCCACTTTGCCTTATTTCATCAAACTTTGAAAGCACTAGTATTAGAAAGAGCAAGAATAGAAACCTTTGTTGCCGTGGAAATGTCCTGTGTCATATGGGAAAACATATTTGCATAGAGCTTTGCGTCTCTTTTGTTGCTCTCAGCTTGAAGTTGTTTCAGTTTCCGCTGAACAGCCTTCACCTCTCTACATAGCATCAGCCATTGTCCTCAAAAGGAACACAATAATAGGAGTGTCATTAAGTCGTCAAGTAACTTGACAGTGATCAATGACTTGTGCATACCTGTTCAGGGGATCAGCCTCCAAAGCCTTCTTGATGTCCAATTCAGCCAAGTGTAAATCTGCAGTTTCCATATGAGCTTGTGCCCGCCTGTACAAAGCTTTCACGTTGTTGAACTCAATATCTAGGACCTGTCAAATATAAAAACAACAGTAACATGATGCTTGAATTATAAAAGAAAAGCTTTCAACTGAGGAATGAGGATTGAACAACAATAGTGCATGCAACTCATATGCAATCCTACTATTTGCTTCAATTCTACATAATAGCCTCTAAGAAATTGGATATTTATCATATACAACTTTTCAAAGAAAAATAAAGGCCATCCTGAAAGAAAACCATGCCCGAGTCTACGAAAACTTTGAGTTTAAACTATAGAATTTAAGGAAACAACCACCAATGTACCACACTTTAGATTACATCGCGTAGAACATGCCCGTTTCGAGAACCAAAATTATCCGCATTTTAGGTAACATTTCTTTGGAAACTAATAAAACTGTCGACTGTGATACAATTAAAAGCACCATTCTAACGATATTGCTATTCAGTGAGTATGACATCCGTTTAACATAACAAGAAAGGGAAGAGGAGCTCCCCTGTCCCCCTCGCCCCCAAAAATCTTCTCCCGCCACGATGATAATTAAAACAAAAACCATGATAGTCCACAGTGTGGAATATTCTAATACAAATCATTTATACCAGCAGATATCCGTGCACTTTGCATGTTAATCATGTCCAAGCTACTTTTATAAGAAAATCATGTACCAGTTACAGGTAGAACTGAAGGGACTTCCAAGCACACCTCAGTTAACTTTATACTTTACCTGTGAACATAGCTTGATTGCTCCCTTGAAATCGTTCAGTTTAAGGCAACAAGCTGCACTATTCAACCAGCACGACACTCTTAAACATTTGGCGAGTTTTTGGTTGTCATCTTCAAAGGATCCATCTTCACCAACATAGGTTGCAGCCTGGAAGCAAAGGTATCAAATAATCCACAAATTGGGAATTAACCAACAAGGAACAACATGAAACTCACTTCATGAAAATAAGTAGGTTAACCTACCTTGTCATATTTCTTCCAAGCTCTTTGATGCTTTCCTTTTTTGAACAGTTCATTGCCTTCTTCTTTCTTCATCTCAGCTGTCTGAATTCTTTCATTGTTAGTCATCTCCCATGGCGCTCTTTCCTTTTTCCAGAAATAGAACAGAAAGTAGTCAGAATTTCGAAATTAGGAACTACAAGGATACTGAATGGCAGGAACAACATTTTGTTAGTTAGTACACAAACAAGAAGACATTTCATAAAAGAAAGTAGTTCCCAATTATTTGCAGAAACAATAATAATATAAACAGTTGACCCTCTTATAGCATATTAACTAACTTGATAATTATTATTTCTAATCATTTCTAATTAGATATATTAATATTCAAGTGAGGATATATATTACTAGACACTGGCAACATTAATAAACACACCAGTTACCACTATGCCTTCAAACCAGATTCTATTTGAATTAGTCCGAGTTATTGGACTGACCTGTTAAGGAATTTTAAAGTATTACACTCTCAAATTCATTTTAATTTTTATTTCTTGGGAAAAGTGGAGGCTTTAGAGGCAAATATTCAAGTCTGTACTCGGCTGATGTAAGGTATGACATATGCAATATATGATCCACTTGCAAATGTGTATAGCTCAATTTGATAAATAGCTTCAACTTGAGATGGAGATGGGTGAACTAGGACCAAGACTTGAAGCCCTCAATAGATGAGAAACTTACAGATTCAAGCAAACTAACTAAGGCACAAAACAATGAGCCATAGGCTCTTAATGAATCCAGAAAAGTAGAAACCAGAGAAATTAAGAAAACTTCTAACAAAAACACCAAATTCACCAAGCCTATCGTTAATTCTCATTAATTTTTAGAATAAAAGGCAACATCATCCACAATCACACACAACCCATTATATACGGAGATAACTTGGCTGCCACAACTAGTTTCTATGGCAACGGCACAAAAGCAACGTAGTTATGGATAGTTCATTAATGGCAGTTTTTCATTTTACCAATTTCATAGTAATTTTTGATAGGAAACTGATAAATCCACAATAGAAAATGATATTTCCACATGAAAACCGTCGCTATAGTTATTATAGCGACGGTTTTCACCGTCGATATACATCTATAGCGACACTTTTCATGTGAAAATATAAAAAAGTGTTGTCGAAATATCAATTTCCTTTTTGATATGTAAATTACTTTTATTCATGTAGCACCAAAATGGAGGCGACCCTGAGGTCACGCGAAGTATAAAAACAATCAAGCCACCCTTCTAGTGACTAAGCAACCAAATGGACACCCAACCAATAAAGATTCTATTGTAAACTGGCCCAAAAATCCACAGAATGTACACAAAAATTGGGGAAAAACTCATGTACCCAAAAAAATAAGCTAAAGCTGCCCAATAATGACTATTTGCATTCAAAATACCGATTATTCTGTCCCTTCACAAGAGTCCACCACAAGCTGTGCTGAACTAAGTCTCAATGCTCACACCAGTCCTTACTAACCTTCATCCCTTTCCATGCATGAAGCGTCTCATGCGTCAATCCCATCATAACCCATGACAAACAGCAGAGAGAAACAGAAAAAAACCACTGACATTTATGATAAATGTGATATTTTCAGACTGTTGCCACAACAACTAATTGTGACAACCACAACCACATTTTTCACATAAAATGCTGGTGGCCTAGCAAACTAGGTGTACTTGTGATACTTTTATAAAATGGAGAGAGAATCTAATATTCAACAATGAAATTCTATTACAAAATAAACAGCAGAAATGCTGTTATATAGACAGATAGATAGGGGGTGAGAGAGAGAGAGAGAGAGAGCCTAACTAACTAACTTACTAACAAATACCTATACTATCCTTCTATACTAGAAGTACTGTTATCATCCCCCCTAAGTCGGAAGATTGAAACAGGTTACAAACTCCCAACTTGGAAACAAGAGTTGTCAAATGATCTGAGGCTTAAGCCTTAGTGAAAGATATCTGCTGGTGCCTGGTTGCTGATCTGAAGGCAAATGATCAGTAGAAATGATACATCTACTTAGCTTTTGTCTTGCAATATGATAGTCGGTTTCAATATGTTCCGTCTTTCATGAAAGATGGGATTTGAAGCAATATGCAGGACTGACTTGTTGTCACGGAGTAAAGTAACAGGAGTAGAGTAAGCTTTGATATACAAAAATCTTTGAGTAAAGCAAGCAACCAAGTAAGCTCACAACAGGTATCTGACATAGACCTGTACTCAGCTTCAGCTGAGGACCTAGACCATGTACGCTGCTTCTTACTTTTCTAGGAAATTAAGGAATTACCCAACAGAACACAGTAGCCAGTTAAGGACTGTCTAGAAGCTTTACATCCTCCCCAGTCAGAATCACAAAAAAATGTTACGTGAACTGGATGTTGAGAGAAGAATACCTTGACCAGGAGCTTGTTTAAGGTATCTAACAAGTTTGAGAGCAGCATGAAGATGAGCAGATGTAGTAGCTGCTAGAAACTGAGACAAAACATGAACTGAGTAGGAGATGTCAGGCCTTGTGATAGTGAGGTAAATCAGTCTTCCCACTAGTCTTCTATAAGTACTGATGTCTGATGCAGATAACAAGTCTCCTTTAGTATCCAAGAGATTATGATGTTGTTCCATAGGGACTTTAGAGGGTTTTGCACTAGTGAGACCAACATATTTGAGAACGTCTATGGTGTACTTTATTTGATTTAGATAGATACCTTGCGAGGATCTGGCAACTTTAATGCCCATAAAATACCTCAATGGGCTTAGATCCTTAATTTTTAACCGAGTACTTTCTGACTTTAACTTGTTGAATTATAGTATTGTTTGTACCCGTCACCAGATTATCATCAACACATACTGATAAAGCCACAAAGTCATTTGAGAGTTGTACGTGAATAAACTGTGATCACTATAGAACTGAATAAATTCAAATTGTTTAAGGAATGAAGAAAACTTTAGAAACAATTGTCTTGGGTTCTGCTTGAGTCCATACAAGTACTTGTTCAGTTTGCAGATAATAGGGGCAGAATTGCTCACTGAGTTGGATGTCATGAAATCCAGGAGGTAGAGCCATGTAGACTTCTTCCTCAAGATCACCATGCAAGAAAGCATTGGTGACATCCATCCGAGTTAAAGACCAACCCTTGATAGCTACAACAGCAATGAGAATTGTCACAGTTGTCATTTTAGCTATTGGTACAAATGTCTCAAAGAAATCTAACCCCTCAGTTTGTGTAAACCCTTTTGCCACCGGTCTAGCTTTATATCTCTCAATTGTACCAGCTAGTTTATATTTCACCTTGTACGACCATTTGCATTCTACTACCCTTTTACCTGGAGGAAGAGATACCATAGTCCATGCATTTTTTTTTTTGTGCTAAATTTAAGACTGTAAAAAAGAAAAAATTTACAATAGCAAAGGGGCATACCCCAGATCAAAATAGTGGGAGCCTTATATGCAGCTCATATAAGATGTCAGCTAGAAATCAAGAGCAAACTATACATCTCAAACAAGAAGAGAATTATCAACAAGCTTAACTTTCTGAAATTTAACAAAAGAAACTAATCTGCATTTGACTCTATTAAGAATAATAGAAGAGAGGATCTTGGATGGTAGCCTAGGGATGGAGTGAAGACTGGAATTGCACTCAGCCCAAATGGAGTAAACTATCGTTACAATAAGTAATTTCAAAATAAGCTTGTGAACTCCTTTTGCTGAATTACTAATAGCCCAAATAAGAAAAACATGCCAGTTGGTAGGCACATTAGCCCAGCCTCCATAATTGAGAGAAGACAAAAGGATGGAGCGGGAATACTCACATTCAAAGAAAAAATGAGCATGATTTTCATTGTAGTGCAAAGACAACATCTAGGATCCCAGTATGAGAATATGCGATCAAGGGTTTGAAGCTTTTGTAAAGTTGCCATCCACATAATAAAGGAGAACTTGAGGACATGAAATTTATGCCATATCAGCTTGTGCCACGGGACATGAGTTATTTTGGATTTGATCGAGTGCTAGATCAGAGAATTTTGACTGGACCTTTCTGGATGGTCCCCCATTGAATTGAGTCCTCACGGGTGATATTGAAAGATTTGCTGAAATCAAAAGCTTGCCGAAATTGAAGCATGATGATGTGATTGAATTGAGCCAGTTGCCAGCCATCCTCCGAGAGAATGTCCTTAACTTTGGCCATGGGACCCAGCCTAGAAATACGAACAATAGGGGCCGTGGGAGAAGAAGCTATAGGAACACCATTATACCATAAATCAAACCATAGACTTGTGCTTGCCCCATTTCCAATCTTGTAGAAAATATGTTATTGTGCAAGAGTTCTTAAATTCAGAACTTTTCTCCATGTCCATGAGCAGTCATTTGGAATTTTAATCACCCAAAAGTTTTGGTCTTTGAGCATATTGGAATGGATCCAAGTAGCCCAAAAGCTAGAGGGTTGGGGTTGAATAACCTGCCATAAGTGAAAGAGGATAAGAGACTTTTTCCAATCCAACAGGTTTTTAATGCGAAGACCACCCTCGGAGATAGGGAGAGTGATATTATCTCATGCCACTTTCGCTCCAAACTTTGCAAGAGAAGCCCCTTTCCATAGAAATTTGCATAAAATCTGTTGGAGAGCAGTCAAAACTCCCTTCGGAAGGATAAAGTGAGCAGCCCAATAAGATTGAATAGAGAATAACACAGCTTTAATAAGTTGAAGTCTGTCAGAGTAGGAAAGAGTGCAGTTGGTCCACGAGGTAACACGAGCAATAATTCTATTAAGAGGGATGCAATTATGGAAGGACAACTTTGAAGAAATAAGAGGAACACCCAGAAAATTAACTGGAGTAGCACCCAAAGGATATCCCACACAATCAAGGATAGCAACTTTTTCAACACCTGGAACATTAGCAAGATAGCAGTGGCTCTTATTAGGATTAGGATGCAACCCAGAATATAGAGAGAATTCAAGAATGCAGGCTTGCATAATTTGAACAGACTTCAAATCACCCTTGCAAAAAATTAATAGGTCATCAGCAAAACATAAATGAGTAATATTATTAGCCTTAGCTCTCCGATGATGAGAGAAATCTGAGTGAGTTGAGCCTTGGAGAAGGATTCTAGACAAGACTTCCATGGTCATAACAAAAAGGTAAGGAGAGAGAGGGTCCCCTTGTCGAATCCCTCGACAGCTGTTAAAATACCCACATAAGCTGCCATTGAGCTTCACTGAGAACATAACAGTAGAAATACAGGCTCGAATCCAATTAATAAATAGAGGAGGAATTTTGAAAAGGTTAAGAGCCTTAAAGATGAAATCCCAAGAAGCAGTGTCCAAAGCCTTGCGCAAATCAATTTTGAAAGCACAAGCAGGGCCAGTCTTTCTGCTATATCCTTTGAAGAGTTCTTAGGTAATGAGAATATTGTCCCCAATCCTCCTGCCTGGGACAAACACAGATTGAGCATTAGAGATCAAAGAAGGAAGCATAGGCTTAAGTCTAGCAGCAATAATGTTGGAAATACATTTGTAAGTGGTATTGCAACAAGATATAGGTCTATATCATTCATGGAAGAGGAATTTGGGCCTTTAGGAACAAGAACAAGAGCAGTAACATTAGTTTCCCTAAGCATACAACCAGTAGCAAAGAAAAATTTAACAGCTTTGGTAAAGTCCTCCCCAATAACATCCCAAGTATGCAGAAAGAAATTAACATTGAATCCATCCGGGCCCGGACTTTTGTTTTGCTTCATGGATTTAAGAGTAGGCCAGATTTCGTCATCATCCACAAGCTTAATCAATTGATTGGACTGGTCAGAAGAAATAGAATTCAGCCATTCCAGATTAGCATTGAGTAGGTCACTGCTGGAAGAAGAAGCCGAAAACAGGTTCTGAAAATAGGAGATAGCAACGTTTTGAACTTCAGCTCGCCTTTTTTCCATAACTCCATTAGAATCCTCAATTGACAAAATTTTGTTAGAATTCCATCTACTTTTGGTGGTGTTGAAAAAAAGCTAGAATTTTTGTCACCCTGCTCAAGCCATTGCACCTTAGATTTTTGTTGGGCAAGGGCTTCCTCAGTTTGTGATGCAATGATCTTTCTTGAGATCTGAGCTGGAAAAAATCCCCAGAAGCAGAAAAGGAGTAATCAATAGCTTGCTGGACATTGTGCAAATCGTGCCTAATGAGCTGTACATTAGAAGAAAGGTTCCCATGGTTGGAGTTGAGGGAGACTAAAGCTTTCTTTACATGTCTTAATTTCTCTGCCAGAATAAACATAGGATTCCCAGAAATTTGCTTTTGCTAAGTCCTTGCTATTAAGTCATTGAAGCCTTCCAATTGGAGCATATGATTGAAAACTAAAATGGCTTCTTGAATTTAGGGAAGGCAAGCCCAGAGTGGAGAATGAGAGGAGCATGATCAGATAAGCCCCTAGGCCCAACAGAGACAGTAGCATTAGTCATATGGTTTAACCATTTAGCATTACCTAATACTCTATCCAGCTATTTCTAAGTGGGAGAATTATCCTGCCCATTCCACCAGGTGAAGAGAGGACCAGAAGCATGGATATCATCCACCATAAGATCAGACAAGCAGTCATTGAAGTATTGAATACCCACATCCCAATTTTCCAAACCACCCTCAACCTCATCCAAATTTTTGATGACATTGAAATCCCCCATCAGACACCATTTAGAATTGTTAGTAGAGGGAGCTAAACTGACAAGGTGAGTCCATAAAGGTCTCCTTTGAATAGCAGTGTTGAACCCATAAACAATAGAGACAAAAAAATCCTCCTGCAAGCTGATTGAACAAAGTTTACAATGAATAACCTGGTCAGATTTGAATAAGATAGAAGTATTCCAAAAAGAGGGGTCCCAACCAACCCAGATTCTACCATTCGAATGATACTCATAGTTAAATTCCCAGCTCCAGTTCTTACATATAGATTTAGATATAGAATTTGCTCTAGTTTCCACAAGGCCAACAAAAGAAATTTTGTTATCTACCAAAAAGGACTTAACATCATCCTGCTTAGGCTTCTTACTTAGGCCCCAAATATTATATGAACATAGCACAACCATAAAAACAAGAAAATATTATTTAGAGGATCCACCCTCTCTGCCTTTATTCCTTTTCTGAGCACTGCCTTGATTTTTTTAATTTGATTTTATTCTTCAATTCCCTGCAGGTAATATCCAGGTCAGAGGTCTCCACATCCACAGAGGAAGAGGCAAGAGATGAATAAGCAATGTCATTCCCAGTAGTTGAAGCATCAACTTTCCCTTTGTTCTTAAGAGACTGCTTAGAAGCAACCACAGTCCAATTATTTTCCTTTTCTTGATCAATAGGAGGAGATACCGGCACTGGAGGAATTGGAGAAGTTGGGATTGGAGGAATTGGATTGACACCCATCATATCTGGAGAATTTGGAATTTCATAAGCAGAAGAGACAGTGTCACTTGCCTTTGGAACCCACTGGAAATTAGTGAGAGGGCATTTGTATATGGAATGACCAAAAGTCTTACACTTAGGGCATGAAGGAGGCTTATTCTGATATTCCACAGTAACATCAACAAATTGCAGCTCATCCCATTCCTCATCATGAACAGCGACAGATATCTTATCTGGGAATTTGGATTCAAGGCTAAATTCAATACATATCCTTGCAAAACTCATCGGTTCTAAAAGAGCGGTGATTTTATCAGAAAAAAGAGGCCTTCCAATTGCACTTGATAGATAGCCTAAACCCTCAGTGGTCCAGTAGGATAAGGAACTTGAAGGAATTTAACCCATACTGGAATTTTAGTGCAGATATCCTTCTCAAATTTAGTTCCTTCTTTCCATTTTTTAAGGATGATATGCTTATTTGAAAAGTACCAAGGCTCTTAAGCCAGAACATTATCTCGATCTTCCTCACATTTGAATTTAAAGATAAATTTCCCTTTATTGCATAAATACTTTAAGCAGCCCATATTGTCCCCAAAGCTTCTGGGCAGCAGTTTCAACCACTTTAAAGGGTAAAGAAGAATATACAAAGTACCCAACAAGGCAAGACATCCACAGTTTATTGCCTTTCTTTAGAATGTCAATAGGTGGGGTAACAGAGATAGAGCCATCTTCAATGACATGAGACAAAAAGGGTAGATTCAAATTAGTTGGAGCGGAGACACGCGCCACCAGCTTTCTCCAAGAGGGTTTAATACTGACCTTATCTAATGCAATCCCAGAAGCATGAGGGGCACATTGAGGAGAAACTTCCCCTTCCTCTAATATGGATCCCAACTCTGCATTTTTTCCTTTGGGCGATGACCCACTGACTGACTTTAAGGAAGGGCCAGAGTCAATATCTTAGCGGCAAGTATCAGCAGGAAGGTTGACAGCCCCCACCTAACCCAAACCTCTCTTAGGACTTACATCAAACACATTGAGTGCATTAGCTGACCCAGAGACAGAGCCAGTACGAATAAAATCATTGACGTCCTTAGATGATAATCCAAGAGCAGAAATAAAAGCCATAAGGTCTATGTTCTTTTTGCGCTCTGAAGCTACATGAATTCTATCCTGCTGCAAAAAATGGTGAGCAGCCTTGAAAATATCCTGAACTTGAGCAGGGCCTAGACTGACATCACAAGGAACGCAGTCTGAGCCAGAACCATCAGAGCTAACTGAGCAATTTTCAATCACAACATCAGATTCAACCATGTCAATTAGGGGAACCAAGGCATTATCGAAATCCCATCATTAGCAAGCCCAACTAGGGAAAAGCTACTAATGGAGATTCCCTCCGAGAGGATCAGAGAGTCAACCATCGCAAGACCTAGAGTCAAGGGAACCAGCTGAGAAGAAGAAAAGGAGAACAAGAATTAGAATCGGAAAGGAAAGGAAATGGAAGGAATCGAAGAAGAAAATCAGATCAACTAGGGAAAAGGGAAGAGAGAAGGGAGAGCGAAAATCCTAGAGAGAGACATATCTCTTAGGCAGTTCATTGATGTGTCCACAGTCCATGTATTGTTAGCTTCTAGAGCAGTTATTTCAGTTACCATTGTTTGACATCAATGATCATATTTGACAGCCTGAATGTAAGTTGTGGGTTCAGGTATAATTGTCGTTGCAGCAAGCTACTTCATATAAGATGGAGAAAAACTATCATAAGAAAGATAGTTAGCTAAAGGATATGGTGTAGATTGAAAGATTGTAGAATTGTTTGATGGATTAGTTGTAGAAACAAGGGCAGTGGTAAGGTGAGCTGGCAATCCAGTAAATATTTTAAATTTGGAAGATAAGTGTTTAGTTCTAAAGGGTCTGGTAGGAATAATGTTATCAGGTAGTAATGGATCAGGAACAAAATCTGAAGAAGTAAGGAGATCAGGTATTGACACTGTAGGTTGAATTTCAGGATCATGAGCTAAAGTAGACGTAGGAGATATTTGGTCACGAGGGAAAGAAGAATCTTGAAGATCATCAGCGTATAACAAATCAGAAGATATAGAAAGAAAAAGAGGAGAGGACTGGGATTCAAATGAAACTGAGCATTAAAAAGGAAATATATGCTCAACAAACTGAACATCTCTAGTGACAAAGAACTTCTTAGTTACCAAGTCCATGACTCTATATCCCTTCTTACCATAAGGGTACCCCAAAAAAACACTTTTCAGAACTCTAGCTGCAAATTTATCATGAGTAGCTAAATTGGAGGCAAAACACAAACAGCCAAAGACTTACGTGTTGGTAATCTGGTATTTTATCAAATAACATATGATACGGAGATTTGCCTTTCAGTACCTTAGTAGGCAGTCTATTAATAAGATAACCTGCAGTCAATAGACAATCACCCAAGAAGGAAATTGGAAGATGGGAATAAAATCTTAAAGCCCTAGCCATTTCAAGAAGGTGTCTGTGTTTTCTCTCCACAACACCATTTTATTGTGGAATTTTAACACAACTAGTTTGATGCATAATACCTAGAGAGGCCAAGAAAGGAGTAAGGTCTTTATTGAGAAATTCAGTGCCATTATCAAACCTGGCAATTTTCACTTGACAATTAAATTGAGTTTTGACTAGAGAAAATAAATTTTTAAGCAAGAGATGAACCTGAGACTTGTCATGAAAGAGAAATACCCAAGTACATCAAGAAAAATCATCCACAATTGTCAAGAATTGATTGCACTTTCCATGAGTATGATGCTTGTATGTAGAGCTGCAAACGAACCGAACCGAACTGAACTTTGTCGAACTCGAACCGAACTCGAACACTTTTAGTCGAATTCGAACATGTTCGAGTAACTCAATCGAACCAACAACTATGTACGAGTTCGGATCGTTTGGTGTTCGCGAACTGTTCGCGAACATGATCGAGTTCGCGAACAGTTCGCGAACAAGTCGAACATAAGCTTGTTCGCGAACATAAACTATGTTCACGAACACCAAACTTATTCACGAACACAAACTTGTTCACGAACAAAAACTTAGAATTCTAAAGCAAAAAATAGTTAAATAAATACAAAAAATGTCTTCTCTAAGAGTCTAATATTCAATAAAAAATTAGACCAAATATTATAATCATCATTCATCTAAAAAGACCAAAACCAAAAATGATTACTTTGAACTTAGAAGTTATAATTAACTTAAAAGTTAACAAGTATTTAAAAAATTTTGATTTACAAATATCAACAATCAAATATTAATATCGAAAAGCCTTTCAACTCTTCAAGGTACAACCACTTCAAGCAGAGTCTACAAATAAATGATTATCAAAAACTCACAATTTAATATTAGTAATGTATTTCTTTTGTTGTCATTTTTAATTAATATTCAATTTTTTTACGATTTTTAAATTTAATATCTAGTTTTTATTTTCGATCTTCAAATTTATGTATAGTTTTTTAAAGTTTCAAAATTATTCAGTAAATAATTTGATGATTATTATTCTATTACCAAAGTCTCGATAAGTACATTGAAAACTTGATTTCTCTATTTTTTATCTCAATTTAACAATTTCAATAACTGATGTACATGTAAGCAACTGTATTGTATCATTCTTTGATTAATGTCAAATTGTCATTGCATGATGATTAATGACTTTATTTATGTGCATTATGACATGGGTTATAATTTATTAAATTATTTGGAATGTAAATTATAATAATCCAACAATCATTGTTCAAAATTTTATGAAAATATTAAAATTATTTTAATTAAATTAGAATTTAGAGGTGAAGAAGTACACATTATTATTTATTAATTATTTAATAAAAAAAGTTTACTTATAATAAATTATTAAAAAAACAAAAAAATGTTTAGGTAATAAAAAAAATAACTACAAATTTAACAATTATTAATAAGACAAATTTTAGAATTTAATATGAAATAACCAATTATTTGTATTTATAATTTTAGAAATAATTTAACATGTAATTAAGAAATTGAACTACTCGAACCGATCTCGAACTTATCAAACCGAACTCGAACTTATCGAACCAAACTCGAACTTGCCGAATCGAACCGAACTCGAACTGTTCGCGAACAAAGACGAACCGAACCACATGGTTCGCGAACATGTTCGATCGAGCAATCGGGCCGCACACTTTGTGCGAACTCGACTCGACTAGGCAAGCAAGTCGAATTCGAACTCGAACCGAACCGAACCGGTTCGCGAACAGTTCGGTTCGTTTGCAGCCCTACTTGTATGGTCCCCATATATCGCAGTGTATGAGATCAAATTTGGAAGTACTATGAGTATTACTAGTAGGAAAAGGTAATCTAGTTTGTTTTGCCAAATGACACACATCACAATGAGATTCAGTAGAGCAATTAATTTCAACTAGTACTTGTTTTAGTACAGACATAGGAGCATTCCCTAATCTAGCATGCCACAAAGTAGCAGAAGAAAGAGTACAATTATGAATTGCAGACTTGGAACAAGTAGAGGATCTTAAAAGATCAGAAGTACAAGATGCAGAACATTTAATAGCATCAACATGTAATTTGTAGAGACCATCTGTCAAGCTACCAATCTCTATCTTCTTCTTCAAGATTGTGTCCTGCAACAAGCAATGTGCAGAAGAAAACATGACAGAACAATGGTTATCAGATGTTATTTTTGGAATGGAAAGAAGATTGCAGTGAAAGGTGGGAACACATGGGACATTCACTAATTTTAAGTGAGAAGTCAGTGTAGCCCAATATGAGTAATGATAGAAGAATGACCATTGGGTAGGTGAATGACTGAATTAACTTGTTTAGGATGTTCTAAAAGATGAATAAAAGGTGTAAATAGTCAATAGCTCCAAAGTCTAAAATCCACCGAGTCACATTCATAGTAGAGCACTGATGAATGGGACTAGCAAAGTGAATAGGATAGGGAGTAGTGACATTACGAGCCAGATGAGAACTAGTAGATGAATTAACAGTTTTCATGCCTGCCTGAATCAATTGCATAATTTGTTGGCATTGAGCTTCTGAGAATGGTAAAGAGTTTGTGCTAGGCTTCTGACAAATTGGAGCAGAACTATTGTATTTGAAAGCACCGTCTGCATCAGTAGGTAGGTTCATAGAGACCTGAGCAACAGTGGAGAAGGCTTAGATCTCAATTTAGGTTTAGGTTGATCATACAACCTATGCCAAGGAGGGTATCCATGAAGGAAGAAACATTTGTCATGAGTGTGTTTATCTTGATAACAGCAAGTGCAACCAGTCACAGAAGAGGAATCCACAGGATCGACAGCAGCAACAGACATAGGTTTCTTAGTGGCATTTCTGAAGTTTCTCTGGAAATTCTGATGTTTGACACTCATAGCAGTCCTCTCAGTACTATTAAACTGTACACCAGAGTTCTCTCTTTGATGTTCTTCTTGCAACAACATAGAATATGCTTGATTCAGAGAGGGCATGGAATTCATTAACAAAAATTTGCCCCCTAATGCCAGTAAACTGATCACTAAGACCCCTTAGAAACTGACTGAGTTTCAAACCCTGCTCATAAGTTGCAATTTTCTGTGACATTTCACAAGTACATGTTCTGCAAACACAGGTGGGAATGCTTGACAAATTGTCCAATTCATCAATCAATGTCCTAAACTTAGTAAAATAAGCAGTGATAGACAAAGTTCCTTGAACACGCAGATATATTTCCTTTCTCAGATGAAACAGTCTAGGCACATTGCTTTGAGAAAATCTAGTAGAGAGATCATCCAACATCATTATAGCAGTAGGGAAGGGAGATATACAATACTGTTTCGAATTTCAGCTGAAACATAATTAAGAAGCCAGGAAATTACCATATCATTGCACCTAATCCAGTGATTGAGGTAAGGAGAAGTAGCTGAACGTTTTGGAAGAGATCCATCTACCATCCCTAGCTTATATTTGGCTGAGAGAGCAATCATCACTGATCTTTTTCATTGATTATAATTGTGATCAGTAAGAAGCTGAGTAACCAAAACCATACCAGGATGAGGCAAGTTCTGAAGAAAATAAGGATGATTAGCATCCACTGATTTGCACCAGATGCAGAAGCAGCATAAGATGTCATTGATGAATGATATATGAACACTATAGAGAAATTCAGCACCAACACCACACAGAGATGTAACAGAAATAAACAGGGAAGATGAATTGAAAAGGAAAACCAAATGAAAGAGAAAGACGAAGGAAATTGTAATGAGTAATTTGCACAAAAATTGACCCGTAGATCTAGGATGGGAGATGCAGAAAATCCTAAGAACTCACCATAGCTCTGATACCATGATACTTTTATAAAATGAAGAGAGAATCTAATATTCAATAATGAAATTTTGTTACAAAATAAACAGCAGAAATGCTGTTATATAGACGGATAGAGAGAAAACCTAACTAACTTACTACCAAATACCTATATTACCCTTCTATACAAGTACCGTGTTATCAACTTGTCATGGCCTAACCCTCGTTCCAAAGCCAAGCGAGTAAGGCAAACCCCATATTCTAATTAATAACATGCATTAAAACTAGGGAAACAATTGAACAAATATTAAATATAAAACATTTTAGGTTAGTGTAAATACTCGTCTCAGAACGAGTAATTGAAGAAATTTAAGAAAAAATAATGAGCACAAGAAAATAACATAGAAGGAAACTACACTTTACCATGAGCAACAAATAAAATCTAACTTAATCTTACTCTATATATAGCTGTTGTATTCCTTAAAACTTTTAACCTAGTCTTTTGTTTCTTTTTCACTTAGATACCTTCTTTCTATCTATTTAACATTTACCAAAATATCAAACCTTTATTCTCAATAAGGATATTATCTGCTTCTTGATTAGGACCTCAAACACACAATTTCCACATGATGGAAAAACACATAGCTGAAGTTTTCGAAGATAAAGCAGGACAATGCCAGAATTTTGGAGCTAGGGTGAAAGCTTCTTGATTAAATTCCACCTCCTTTGGTGAAAGTAATATAATGATGTTTCTCCTTCATAATCCTATCTTTTATGATGATGACAAAGTTAATACGTGACACAATTTCTTAGAAGGATAAATCAGGGATATGAAGAGGGCAAGACACTGAGATTTTATCATTTCACACCCATTGGATTAACTTCCATTGCTTCTTTATTCGTTTTCTAGCCCATATGCATTTTCTTCAAGCACAACCCTTGATCATTATTTCTCAACGGCCTCACTATGGTGGTCCGGTGGTCCAATTATGTCACGAGTTTCTATAACTTGCAACTTTTAAAGATTTCGCAGCATACATTTAGTGTTGTTAAAGGATCATCATAATTATTACGAGGTATCCGCTAACAAGTGTTGCATCTATAGCAACATCAAATGTGTATTCAATACTTATTATCTCCTAACTGCCCTCAAAACTCCTGTACCGACATTCCCTTTTGATTTCCACATCAAAGAAGATTGATTCAAATTTAAATATGGAGCAAGCTTTCCTCAATGATTCCAAAAAAGTTTCCCTGAATACCAAATTCAATTAACAGAAGTCTTAAGGTCTCTAGAATTTGGAAAAAACTAATTTAGTCTTGAATTTGCAAATTCTAGCAAAAGAAGGTTTGAAATCAGGAGATATAAGAATCTGAATGAAACTCTAAATAGGGGGTGGTGGTTAAAAGGTAACTAGTTAGCTTTAAATGCTAATTCCCAAAGTTATATGTCTATTAATTATCTTAAATGAATTAAACATTGAAAGAAATTTTAATTTGACATCTAATATAAGAATATACGAGGGTCAAAGTAATAACCATTTTGTCATGATAAGGCCGGCAAATTTTATTCATTATTCTAATTTGACCCCATTTTTCTAGAAAATTACGCAATTTCGACAAACATTTTCTCTTTAGCTTCACCCCTGTATCCTTCTAATTTTAAAATATATACACATTATCCACATCATTGATCCAATAAATCAGATGAGGATCCATGGTATGTAGAAGGAAGATACTAAACAGAAGCCATAAGTCTAAAATTATTTGTTTGCAATATTCGTCAGAAGCCTTACATTCATACCTGCCATGCCACGCCCACCACTCGTCTAATCAAACGGAAATGCTTAGACTTGACCAATCCTCTTTACGTAATGATTAAAGACTGTCTTAATATATCTTCCTACGGTACCTATTGCCATATTTTTCTAGGATCTATGAGCCATAAGACAGCACCTCCACACATTATAGTCCATTTGGAATGGAGCAAAACTTCCTACATTTTTTTTCATCACTCCGGTAAACCATTAGGTGCATGCAATCTTACACCAACCACGAAGTCAAGCAATCCTATAAATTACGTGCGACAGCCCCAAGGAAATCATTGCCGCTGTGGAGTATTGAACCCAGGACCTATGCCACTTAATACTAGTGTTTTTGATGCACCATTGAGTTAGCTTTGCGGACCATCGAGAAGATTCTCTTAAGCATATCTTATGGTGGCTTGAGAAACCAAATTGCCAAGCTGTAGTACCCCAGTAGGACTGCTCCTCATCTTTTTCTGAAAGAGAGAGGTGCTGAGACACTCCCTCCCCTACCACCCCGAGATTTTTGACAATATTCCCGACTCATCTATTTTCTTTACAAGAGTGCATTCATTTGATGTTCTTTTTCATGCTTTCATGTTTGTGATTTTTCTATAGCTGCCATCTAATGCAGACTTGTAAAGGCTCTTCAACTACATGAACAACAGTTCTCCCAAACTGTCATGCAAATGAGCCCAAACGAACCCCAGATATGTATCATATTTGCCAAACAACAAAACCAATAAAAGAAAAAAAGAATCTACCAAAAAAGTATCATATCCAGTAGTCTAGTCTTACACACTGTTCTTAATTATCAGTCAGATTGTTTTAGATCTTCATCCTCACGACTAACATTCCCAATTCAGTTAAATCTTCTTAAAAATTTAGAAGAGTATTCATCCATCTAAAGACAAACCACTACATTTCAAGCTCATAAAAGTACAGGCATTAAAAGAATGAAACAACTGCAAAGTTGAAAGGAAAATCAACAAATACTCCTAAACACCGTCAAGAAGAAATCTTCATCTCTATAGTTGCTATTGTTTGGTGGAATCATTGGTTGAAAAGGAATTATGCCATTTTCGAGAATCACTCTTTTGCATAATGCATACCCTAAATAGAGTCTTTGGTTAATTCAGGTTACCAGGGAACTCTTATTGCCCTTCGTTCCACGTACCGGGTACTATCGTTCCGAATCGTGATGCGTGAACAAAATGCGTTGAGCATTTCACCACAGGTAGTGTTCTTTGCAGCCGATCAACGTTCCTGGTAACTTAAACTAAGCAAGGGGTTGTAAATTGAGGAAGATTTATAAAGAGTAAGCATTTTATGCAATGACAGTGTATTAAAATTTTGCACAAGGGGTAACAATATTGTAACACTTCATTAAAGTAAGATCATTCTTATGCGAATATATGTTTCATTAATGATGTATCACAATCCTGTTACCCACTATTGTAAAATTCTATTATAAAAGATTACTTCATTTATAAATACTATGAGAATTTCTTTGTTTAATGAAAGGTGAAAGTATTTCCAAAATTCTAGGAGGTAACGTATGGATAGAGCTCGAATATCCCTCCTTGATGTAACTAGGTGATAGTTTTGTTTTGTTTTGTTATTTTATTTTTTTGTGACAAATATATTATTTATCCATATTTTCCTCTCAATCTCATCGAGATACGCATTTCCTAACAGTGAAGAGATTTGTAGGCGTGTATCGAATTACAATAGTTCTCTAACACTTTCTCTCTCTCTCTCTCTCTCTCTCTCTCTCTCTATATATATATATATATATATATATATATATATATATATGTACCTCTATATAAATTCCGACTCATTGTTAATTTAAGAGTTTCTTTAGTCCTCTTGTGGGACTCATAGTTCCTTAGGAATCATCATTTATTCTCTTTCGTCTTAGGTTCTTTGTGGTTAATCTTTGTTCGGGCCTCTGGTTTTGATGCTTAATAACCACGAATAATTGCAATAATGATGATACTATTAATAATGAAATTTATGTTTTACGTGTATTTTTGCACATATACAAACACACGTGCAAATATATACATGTATTATATGTGTGTGCGCTCGCGTTGTATGTTTGTATTGACATGGAACCTTGGAGAGGAACAAAGAAGAACTAAACATATGGAGCGAATATTCAGAAACAGAGAAATAAAAGATATGGTTGAAGAACTCTATGGAGATATGAATAAGATACAACAAGTCCTGTGGTGTTCAGTCTATGTGTTGATGGCATTCTGTGTTTTCACGGTTTTGAAATGAATTTTTGATTTAGAATATTATAATAGAATTTTAAATTTTAAAAATATCAAATTTCTTAATTAGGGGATTTTAATTGAAAACTAGAATATTTTACCAAAAAAATAAAAATTTAGAGCATGACGATTTTAAGAAGGCCTTTGAATTGAAATGACCAACAAATTCAAGTAGAGTACAAATACCTCATCAAAATACTATCTTAAAGGTTGAGATTTAACTTTTAAGTGTCCGTACACAAGCGTGTGCGAGTGAATGTTGCAAGCGCGCGAGTAATTGAGAGAGATAGAGATAGAGACAGCAATAGAAAGAGATTCATGCTTTAAGAACCTATTTATTTTAGCAAAGATAACTCGACTCTTGTGGAGTTGTCATCAAACTAATTTCAAGTGCATGAAGAATAATCTACTAAATCACAAACAGATTGAGAGATCATGTATCAGTTTATTTCTTTTGTGCTCTAACTTCTAAGTGAGAAGGAAAGAAGAGAACAATATAAAGATTGGAAGCTGAAGGATTTTGTGTTTACTAAACAGAGTGTCCCCCCACATGTGTAACTAAACAACTGCATTCAGTAAAATCAGTAATTTTTTATGGTGCGTTAAGCACTTCTGTAATCTAATTCCACAATAAAGTTTCAAACTTGTTGATCCATTAACATATTTAACAAACTTGACTTTAGGCAGCTTAATTATAACAAATAAATGCAATCTATATATAATTAAAAGCACAATTTGGTTCGTTCAGTTTGCGGTTCAACCGAGTCAAAATGATAATATAATTTTACAAGAAACAATCATAAATCATCTTACCTAATACTAATATTTTAATATTATTAAAACACATATAATAATGCGAGTTTAAGTAAGATTTTATTACTACTTAGTTAATATAGTTTGGAAAGAAAACAACTTTCTCACAAAGATTGTCCTACCTAACTTGAATTTGTTACTACTACCTAAAATATAAGTAAACTTACAATTTTGAGAGTAGGATTTTGTTATTACTTAGATAATACACTTTTAGAAGAAAAATATTTTCTTAGGAGGATTATCTTGCATAGTACTCCCTCCATCCCCAAAAGGATGAGCAAAGTACAATTTGCACACATTAAAAAAAGTAAAAGTAGAGAAAAGAGAGTAAAAAAGTTCCAAATTTATCCTTAGTGGCCCCACAAGATTATATATAAAGTGATGAGTACTTGTATTTTTTTAATACTAATGGACCCCACAAAATGACATATCTACCCTTCACTTTATGTATTTTATCTCATCCTTTTGGGGACAAAATATTTGTACCTTTAGTCATCCTTTTGGGGTCGGAGGGAGTATTAAACTGTACTATTATTAAATTATAAGTATAAATATACCACTGACCAACATATTATTAAATTACTAAAACAAAAACTAAAAATTAGTTATTCTATCCAGTAATATATTTATAAAACATACAATAAAAATTCAACAATATCATAATTTTACGATAAGATCTAGTGCTTCGAAATGGGTATACATGCTAGTTATTATATCACAATATAAACTGTGTTCATATTTGGAAAACTGAAGAAAATTGCAATCCAAATACTTCTATAGTAATGTAAGATTGTGCACTACAGTTTTTATCAAAGAACCCATCCTATTCTGAACAGTAGAGATCAAACCCTAATCTTTTACGGCATGAATGCAAGCTCAACCATCAGACTATGATCCAGCTATTATGTTTGTATTCCAAGTTGATACAAAGATCAGCCACATTTTAAAAAAAAACCCAATAAAAACCATCCTTGCTTCTCACCATTAATGTGTTTGCTAACCCTTGCAAATTTACTCTCTCCCATAACTTTGTATGATTGTATCCCTTGAATTTTAGTTAGAAATAAAGTAGAAAACTACCAGAGTTTGCAAATCTAGAGATGAAGATATTTCCCACTATTATGATTTGATCAACTATCTTGAATACCAACCAAGCAGCAAATAAAATATTGTATAAATCAAGGGAAATTGTGAGTGACACTTGTACCATAAACATCTCCATGACTAGTACTCCCTCTGTTCCTAATTATTTGACATTTTGGAACTTTGCACAATTATTAAGGTTAAAACTCTTCTAATTAAATCTACTAAAATTACTATGTATCACCAAAAACACCTTTGCATAGATAAATGAAAAGCTAAATTGTAGGTGATAAAGATGAGAGAGACATTGTTAGAGGATAGAGAAAATATAAGAATTATAAGAGAGAGAAAGAGAGTATACGGTTAAGATATTAAAAGAGGGAGAAAAAATAGGAGAGAATTAAGTAGAATATTAAATATTTAGGGGTAATTTAGGAAATAATGTAATCAATATCTCCTAGAAATCTACAAACGCCAAATAAATAGGAACAAAATTTGCTCTAAAACGTCAAATTAAAATAGGAATGGAGGGACTAACAAATTAGATTATAACCATATTTAAGGAAGACACGTATGTGTTCAGATCAGTAGAGAAGTTGAACTCTTTATTTTATCCTTTTAATTATATTAGCTAATATCCAGCTGAATAATAATGGTACAGCAGTAAATTAGACATATAGAAATTAGGAAATCAATAAGTTATCAACAAACCTTCATCCAAATTCAACACACAAACAAAGATGAAATTTTATACATTTTTTCATAGATACACATACATGTATTTAATAAGTAAATTACATTTACATAACCATAAGCAAGTAGTTAACTTCAAAGCTTGAGTTCAATTTGGATACTAACACCTATCATAACGTGTCAGGAAGTATCAATAGTAAAGTTGAAGTATCTGACACGTATCCGTAAGTGTCCTTGGAATGTCAGTGTCCGACACATATCTGATACGGATACAACGCCCTCTGATAAATGTCCATACTTCATAGATCTTGTCTAAGGTGACAATGGGCTGAAACTTAAATAGAAGTTGTTGTATATTATATTTATTTTATATCCACTAAATGACTCAAGAACATAAATAATATTATGGTGGGCCTTCTATTTTGTAGATGTAAATAATCATAACATATTGAAGCTATAATCACCTCATATAATATTCTTCCATTTCACCATTCTATAACTTACCTTCACAAAGTCCAGCATTTCAACTTCATAGACTAAAGTTGAAAAGGGAGGAACTGTAGCAAGATCCCGCCTTACTTCAGTGCTTCCGAATCCATATTCAGGAGTTACAGTCAGTATTGCCCATTCTCCCTTTTTCATTGTTGTTGCTGCGCGGTCCAACCCAGCAACCACTTGTTCTGCAATCGGAAAAGAGAACTAGTAGTAGCTTGTCCTGAGATTTCCTCGGTAACTACTATTAGCAGGATAAGGGATAATAGTTTTGGGTGGTCTTGAAGTGACCCTCATGTTCAATATATGTTTGGAGTCTTTAAATGAAAGTAGCCCGCTAAAAAGAAGAAAGTCATGGTTTTGTGTGCCAGCCTTTTTCTGTGAAACTTGCTACACACACACATATATATGTATGTATGTATTTATAATACATACTAACATGCAAAGTTGACACTCCAGTTTGTACTGTTGTTATCATATCATTCTTCAGTTTTCATATATACCAAACTTCACCCTCCAGGTACATTTAGTTACTCAAAGGAGGGAGACCCACATTATTAGTACATTTATAGGAATTTGGGTTTACTTTGAACAACTAAATGTACATGAAGGGTTGGGTTTGCCAATTTTTAAAAACTGTACAATGTTATTGTTACGTGACAAACTGGAGAGGTAATTTTGCATTTTAATTTATAATACATATATATATATATACATAATTTGAAACATATACTAGTATAACCCTCGTTCTTACATGTTGTAAAGCTTGAAGGATACATAACCAATTTATGTGCAGAAACATGATAACAATGTTTACTCAGTAGGTCAGTATTTATGGCTGACATTTTTGTTGAGTCGCATAATAAATTACATTGAAGCTTAAGGTGGATTTACCTTCATCCGTAATAAACTTGAGTGGTTCGCCTCCATCATAGCCTTTTTTCTCAAACACGGTACCATCTTCTAGCATAGCTGCATACCTAACTGCAAAAGTTTCACATCAACATCAAACAGATCAATAATCTGTAAGAGAAGAAACTAGTTAGTAAGTACATTACCTGTTTCAATAATCAAATTTGGTTCTTAGTCTCAGTTTTCTTATATTTGTTATTTTATACGATTTAGAAATTTCCAGAAATGAGTACATAACCATTTCCAGAAACAATATAACTAGTAGCAGTAAAACAAAAAACCCTTTACATCTTAATTGTACAGTGCTTCAACTATGATGCACTTGAGAATATCTTCTGGCCATTTACACACGGCCACACCCACATTTTTACTTCATCAGGAAATCAATGAATTCACCATCAAGAGATTAGAAATAGCAGAGTTTCAAAAAAAAAACAGAATGAGAACAAAGAAGAATACAAAACACCAAAGGAAAACTCCATTTAGCCAGGCCAAAGTCATAGCAAAGTACATCATATTGGGCAGTTTCTTTATGCCTTACTGATTTCTGTGTAACTCCAGGCCCTTTTCTTCTTGACCAATCAACCACAAAATTAGTGATCCCAAACATACAAGGGGAAATGCTTGTACCATTATATGACCTACTATGATCGTTAACCCGACGAACAGCCGTATCACTGCACTAGATACTCTGATTCTCTGGGACTCTTAAAGATTCTCTCCTCCTTTATAAGTCATGTGTTTTGAATTATCTATGATAATTTTGTTATTTTTATGACTTCAACATATTAAAGTTATATGGTTTGTTGGATGTTTTAGTTTTCACTTGTAGTATCTCTTTCGTTAAATGTTATATATATGTAGTTAATAGTAAAATATATGTTGAATCACCCTGCACCCGAATCCCCATATTTTGAATTTGGCGAATTTATCCCGTATAACGCACCTGTATCTGTGCTTCTTAGATGACGTATCAACAACTACCCTGGCAATGAAAATATATGGAAGTATGACTTGCACACACAATATAATCACCAGGTCACAGTTTAATTTGTTTCTAGGAATCACTATTCATTTTGCCATTTGGATCCCATAATAAGCAGTTATCCTAAAATATTCCTTGCAATTGTACTGTAGTTTGAACTAAAACATCTTTTTAAGAATGCATATGAAAAAAATTAACTACACACAAAATTGTTTTCTCTCTCTCTCTCTCTATATATATATATATATGGGAAGTGATCCATAGACAACAATGGCTATGGATCTATTTTAGCCACCCATCTATAGCCATTAGCCGACTGTCGGCCATCCGTATCTTTGACAAACGTGATTTAAAATTTTTGAAGACCGTCTGTTAGAAAGTCTAGCCGATGATGCTATTTTTTTTCTAGCGGAATGAATGTCAAGTTGTTGTTTTACGATAATGTGGTTCTACTTTACATGGACTCTTCATATTTCTAGAGTAGGGAACTGGACAATCCAAAATAGTGAGAAATAATGAAATATGTTCTACAAATAGGAGAGGCTAGTTTCAGACATTTCTTGGGATACTAGGAATCTCAAGTTCATGTAACAAAGATGCCTTTCAAACACATTTTATATAATCCACCACAAAGCGTAGCTTAACATTCTTATTGTATTGTTTCTCCCTTTTCTCTCCCCTAACTAATGTTTTCTCTTTCCCCGTTCAATTATCAAGAGTCCATAATTCCTTTGCTACAAATAATAATCATTGATCTATATATCACTGGAAAGCTATCGGAAAAAAATCTTCAAAACAAGGACATTATTGATATTTTTCAATGTAATCAAAAGTTAAAATGGCCAAAAATGCGGCCAAAAAATTGTGTACTTTGAAAACACCATTATACAAATTTTATACAAAACTAAGTCGTTTGATTATTTAGTCTTAGCCAAGCTTAGCTAATGCATGCCTTCTAACGTGGGTAAAAATATCCACCTATACGACATCCACATATAAGCCACCCGAAGGCTGGGCTTGCTAAATTGATACAATGGTCCCTTAGCGGGGGTGAAAAAACCCTAACCGCCTTGACACCTTCTAGAGGATTCTAAATAAAATTAAGGTCCTAAGCAGGCTCTACCAAGTGATATACTCCTGATTGAGTACGATTGGGGAAGACGATCCTAGGTTGACTCAACTACTAAATCTACTTCCTTGGAGGGTACTCCACCAAGGGGACGTCCCTATAAATTCCCCCCTTGGTCCACCCATCAAGGTACGCATAATTTTAGCCTCTATATAGCTATTTTTTGCTTCCCCCTATATCCTAGTGAACTGGTCTTAGTGACCCTTTGCCGAGTCTAAGTGACTTGAAGGAATCTTAATTATTCATCGTTGTAATAGATCTTAGTGATCACCCTGTATCTTTAGTGGATTTCGTACTCGCGAAGTAGAAAAGTGGACAAGGAGTTTGTGCTCCGAACCACTTAAAAATTTCATGTGCCATTTACTTTCCTGCACTTATATTTCTGCATTTATCTTTTATATCTGTTTGCAACTTAATTCCACAAGTTAACTAAATTCAGAGATGAGATTTCTTTAAATCTTTAAAGGGGTTTTTCAAACTAATATTTCACTGTGCATAATTAAATTAAATCTGTTTAATTTATAATCTGGTAATACTTCTTTAAAAAGAAAAAGTTTTAAATGATCTATTCAACCCCCCCCCCCCTTTAAAGATCTCTTAGTGCCTCTGGGAAACAAGTGGTATCAGAGCAGGTTCTTAGAATCTAAGCTTAAATCGCTTGAGTAGATCAATGGCACAAAATAAAACTAGTTCTGAGCTTGGTGGAGGAAACAAGCCACCCCTTTGTAATAAAGATAAGTTTGATAACTGGAAGGTTCGTATATAAGCGTACATGGACGCTATTGATGAAGGCTTGTTCGATGCAGTAATTAGTGGGCCTTATGTACCAACGAAGCTTGCCCCAACAACAGATAATCCAAACAAGGTAGCGGTCAAGCAAAGAGCAGAATTGACTGACATGGAGAAGAAACTACTGCAGTTGGATAAGAGAGCCAAGAACATCCTATTCATGGCTCTAGAAAATGAATTATTTGAGAATGTCGTCAACTGCAAAAACAGTTAAGGAAGTCTGGGAAGCCTTACTGGTTATGCATGAAGGTACTGAAGAAGTCAGGGATAATCAATATGAAACGTTGTCTCACCTGCCTAGGGAGAGCATAACAGCTACGTATGAGAGATTTAATGTGTTGCTCAACTCTCTGAGGGTTTAATTGATCCTACTCGAAGATCTCCAAAACGTTAGGCTCTACAATTTCTGGCCGCATCAGATTGGCACCGTTTGTAGGAAAGATAATCATACTTGTGAAAAACCACCTCTCAAGATGCCTCCGAAGTAGACCACTAGTAAGATAACCAGTAAGGTTACCAGTGCTCAATCCAAACAACCAAGTGGACTTGAAGCCACCAGCCCTACTCCTCAACCCCACCCAGATCCAAAACAAGGATCTCCACCAGATCCATCTCAAGAGATGACGACCCCCCACCAGGCGCCTCCAAGTCTGACTACTCGTAATCAAGAACGCAAACAAAGTACTCTGTCAAACCAAGTCCCTTCTGTGACGGATGTGAATGATCTAATTTATCTCAAGACTAAGATTAAGATCTTGGAGAAGAAGGTCGTTGGTATGATGGTTGCAAAGGCACAGACAAGGAGGTAGGCTCCAAAGCCAATTTTGGGCAAAAGCCCAAGACAATAATTATTAGTGGCGACTCCTCCCCCCATAGGGAGAGACATCACCCAAGGAGCCGTCAGGAGGAGGCAGCCTCTAGTCAAAAATCAAAGCCCACCAGGAGCCGCCGTTATCCATCTGTCTCGAGTCAGAGTTAGGAGAACAAGGGTTCAAGCATCGATCAAAGGTTGGACAATATGCAACGCAAATATGAAGAGGTTATGGGAACAAGATCAGGCGACAAGTACCTCCTAGACACTAGTGCTACACCCCTCACTCCAAGAGTAAGAGAGGCCCCACTTCCAAGGAGGTTTCGCTTGCCCCAACTCGGGACGTACAATGGAACTACTGATCCTTTTGATCATGTCCACTCCATCACCATGATGGATCTCCTAGCGGTGGAGGATGAGATCTTGTGCAGGGCATTTGCCACAACCCTAGATGGCTCAACAAGGAAGTGGTACAACCGCCTACCTTGAAACTCTATAGATACTTTTAAGGAGTTCAGCCGAAAGTTTTGTAGCAACTTCGCCAATAGCCGTAAGATCCACAAGAGCTCTGCCTCTCTCATGTCAGTGAAGCAGGAGAAGGGGGAGACCCTTAAAGTCTACCTTGCACGTTTCAATGAGGAAGAACTCCAAGTCCAGGATCTTGATGATGCCCTCGCCATGGTTGCCCTTAATAACATTATCACCCACAGGGAGTGCAGTTGGAGTCTCTCGGAGCATCCCCCAAAACCTTCCAAGAAGTCATTGACCGTGTCCATGATTTTGCCCGAGCCGAAGAAGACTACAGGGCTAAGAAGGGGATCTATGGAGACCGAGGAGATAAAGGGGATACCAACAAAGCAGACAAGAGGAAGACGAGTGACCTAAGGGGCAAGATTGACCAGAAGCGCCCAAGAAAAGACTGGATACCTAGCGATGTCAAGCCAAGGGACCTCCCCACGCTACTTGGTCTCACCCCTCTCAACACCTATATATCGCGAGTACTGATGGAGATCAAGGACAAGCACTATTTCCACTGGCCCAAGCCTATGAAAGGAATGACTGACAATCGTAATACTTCGAAGTACTGCGCGTACCATCGAGCTAATGGGCATAATACGGATGATTGTTGTAGTACTTCAATTACTTAGATTTTCTTTACTCGTAGCTTCGTACTAAAAAATTTCAAAACTCGTTTGGTTTTATTCTCTTAAATTGCACATTATTCCTATTAGTCGGACATCATTTAGTCGTGATTATTGATATTTTGAAATTTGCGATTGCATTTGCTGTAGGTTATAATTTATTTGGTACAATTAATTATCTCAGTATTGCATTTGCATCATGATGACCCGTAGTGGAACTCAATATGGCCCAACAATGAACGACAAACTAGACCTCTTAATCACTAAAATGACTAATATCGAAAACCGTATGGATGCTATGTCTGAGGAACTTGTCGTATTATCTGAGAGGGTTTGAGTCGTTGAGCGACGAACACAACATTTAGCTGAGCCTATAGGAGAAAATGCGGGAAACGATGGCATTCCCGTTAATAAAGAAATACTTGAGGGAGAACCTGAGTTGAATAGGCAAAGGAAACACCTTAAGCCTAGAAATATTGAGTACCAAAACCTTGAGCCTCAAAATATTGAGTACCCCGAGAAACGATACCGTAGATATCGAGACGTTGGGTATTGTGAACGTAGAGACGATGGCTACCGTGAACATAGAGATTATGGATAACGTGACCTAGGAACGTCGACCTTTATGACCGAGGTTATGATGATGACACTAGAAAAATTAAGGTTGATGCACCTGAGTTTGACGGTAGGTCTGATCCTAATGTCTTCCTTGATTGGTTGTCCAGTATGGATAAATTTTTCGATTGGTATAAGATGTCCGATGAGCATAGAGTTCGCTATGCCAAGATAAAGTTAGTCAAACAAGCGAATTTGTATTGGGCTAGTGTTGGAGAGAGACATTGAGTGTTTGAGGGATCCACATATTAGGCATTGGGCAGAGATGAAAGCCCATCTCCGAAAATATTATCTACCCATCGGTCACAAGGATAGGATGCTTGAACAATTGACAAAGCTAAAGTAAGGCAATTTGTCTATTTTTGATTACGTCAATAAGTATAGGGAGTTGATAGAGCATTGTAAGCTCGTTGATGAGATGAGGTTGACCATCATTAGGTTTAGGAAAGGGTTGAGAGATGATATTAAATTCCAGATTTCTTCCAACCAACTCACTTGCCTAGATGATGCTTACCAGGCTGCCTTAGATCAAGAATACAATGTAAAGAGATCCTCTTTTCGGAGAGCAACCTCTTATCCGGGCCAATTTAGTGGACGCAATGCCCACATGACAGGTTTTTTTTCACATCTCAAGATGCTTCTAGGGCTAATAACACCGCGAGTGGACCAAGCCGGGACCCTAGACTAGGGAGGGTACTCCAGTACCCAGACCTAAAGTTAGTAGCAGGGATATGTGTTTTTCCTGCAAAGAGCTTGGCCACAAGTTCTTTTAGTGTCCTAAGAAACATCGAGTGGGAGTGGTTCATGAAGGGTCGGGTGAAGAAAATGAGTCGAGGGAATGTGAAGTGGAAGATGAGTTTTACGCAAAGGATTAGGAGGATGCGCACCTTGAACAACTTGATCAATCCTTGAATATTATGAGGTGCATCTTCGCTAGTCCTGAAAAGGAGGAAGATTGGAAGAGAACCGCCATATTTCAGACATATAGCAGAGGTGGTGGTATCTCTTCCAAATTGATCATATGGGAGAAGTTATTTAAATGTGGTTGCCAAGACAGTTGTGGAACGATTGAAGCTAAAGGCAGAACCACACCCCCAGCCTTGAAGTGTTGCTTAGGTCAATAAGACATCTATTCCTATGTCACATAGGTGTCTAGTGTCGATCCACCTTAAGGGTTATGAGGAAAAAGTTTGGTGTGATGTCCTTCCTATGGATGTTGCACACATTCTTTTGGGGCGACCTTGGCTATATGATCAGGATGTGTTATGGGAAATTGAATACTTATGTGTTCACACACAAGAGGTAGAAGATTACTTTAGCATCTGTGAGACCCCGAGTGTCTCCCAAGGGTCAACCAAAAGAGAATAATACACCTATACAAGAAACCAAATGACTCCATATCCTTAGTCAAAGGGCCTTTGAAAAGAGTGTGAGAGAGGGGGAGGTTGTGTATGCTGTTTTGGCTAAGGAGGTTAGGGACGTTCCTAAGAAGAGTAATAGTGTTGAATGATGTTAGGCAGATTCTCCATGAGTTTGCTGACATGATGCCTAGTGAGTTATTTGGCGGATTACCACCTTTTAGAGATGTCCAATATGCTATTGACCTCGTACCGGGGTCTTCTTTACTTAACCTACCCCATTATAGGATGAACCCTACGGACCAAGAGGAGATGAGACGCCAAGTAGGTGATTTGTTGAGTAAGAGTTTTGTGCGCGAGAATCTTAGCCCTAGTACGGTGCCAGCCTTGTTTACCCTAAAGGCTAATGGGAGTTTGAGGATGTGTTGTGATAGTCGAGCTTCAATAAAATCACCGTCAACTATAGGTTTCCTATACCTAGGCTTGATGACATGTTAGATATGATGAGTGGAGCTCGCATGTACACCAAAATAGATCTACGGAGTGGATATCACCAAGTCCGCATCCGTGAGGGAGACGAGTGGAAAACTACCTTTAAGACTAGTGACGGCCTTTATGAGTGGTTAGTCCTACCCTTTGGTCTAACCTATGCACCTAGCACGTTTATGAGAATTATGAATCAGGTGTTGCAGTCTTATATTGGCACGTTTGTAGTACTTTATGTTGATGATATTCTTATTTATAGTCTCACCCGAGAGTAACACTTCACTTGCGTGAAGTTTTGTGCGCTCTAGAGCGTGAGAAACTTCATATTAATCTGAAAAAGTATTCTTTCGTGCAAGAATCCGTCATATTTATTGGGTTTGTTGTCTCCAAAGATGGGGTTTCTGCCGACCCTGAAAAGGTAAAGGCTATTAAAGAGTGGTTAGAACCTTCTAGTATACATAAAGCTAGAAGCTTCCACGGACTTGGTACTTTTTATAGAAGGTTCATTAAGGGATTTAGTACCATTGTGGCTCCCGTCACCGATTGTTTAAAGAAAAGGGAGCTTGTTTGGTCTAAATCGGCTGTCAAAGCCTTTGTGGAGATTAAGGATAGGTTGACACAGGCACCTGTCCTTGCACTACCAAATTTTAACAAAGTTTTTGAGGTAGCATGTGATGCTTCCGGCGTAGGTATAGGGGGGATACTTAGTTAGGAAGGTCATCCCATTGCATTCTTTAGTGAGAAACTAAATGAGGCCCGACAAATGTATTCTACCTATGATAGAGAGTTTTATGTTGTAGTTCAGGCTCTTAGGTATTGGCGACATTATTTGTTGTCTAAGGAGTTTGTGTTTTGCTCCGATCATCAGGCACTTTAGTATATAAACTCCCAGAAGAAGTTGAGTCATCAACATGTTAACTGGGTTGAGTTTCTTCAGGACTATTCTTTTGTCCTAAAGCATTGTCGAGAGGTAGAGAACAAAGCCGTTGATGCGTTGAGTAGGGTATCTATTCTCCTTAACACTTCGAGTGTGAAGGTTATTGGGCTTGAGCGTATTGTCCAAGAGTATCCTTCTTGTCGAGACTTTAGAGAGACATTTATTGCCCTACAGAATTCTAGTGTACTACCTTCAAGCGATTTTCGTATTCGTGATGGGTATCTTTTTAAGGGCACCCGTTTGTGTCTTCCTAGCACGTCTATGCGTGAGCATTTAGTTTGTGAGTTACATGCGGGAGGGATCACAGGTCACTTTGGTCGCGATAAGAACATTGCGACTGTGGAGGATAGGTTCTTTTGGCCTAGCCTCAAGAGGCATGTAGCTCAAGTTGTTTCTGAATGTCGTACATGTCAAACTGCTAAAGGCTAGAAGCAAAACACAGGGTTGTATATGCCTTTTCCGGTACCCCATGCTCCTTGGGAGGATATTAGCATGGATTTTATTTTGGAGTTATTGCGGACCCCTAGAGGTCATGATTCCATTTTTGTGGTAGTGGACTGCTTTTTTAAAATGACACATTTTATCCAATGCAGCAAAACTGATGATGCTTCACACGTTGCCTCAATTTTCTTTAGTGAGATTGTAAGGCTACATGGTTTGCCTTTGTCTATAGTTTCTGATCTAGATATCAAATTCTTGAGTTATTTTTGGAAAACCCTATGGAAGAAACTAAATACCACACTTAAGTTTTTCACTGCCTATCACCCACAGACTGATGGTCAAACTGAGGTAGTTAATAGGAGTCTAGGTGATTTGGTGAGCTGTCATTTAGGAGGTCACGTGTCCAGTTGGGATAAGAGTTTTACCTATGGCTCGGTTAATCGCTCTACTGGGGCGAGTCCTTTTCAGATTTACACTGGTTACCAGCCTAAGAAACTTATTGACTTAGTCCATATTCCCCCCGTATATAGAGCTAGTGAGTCTGCTGAAATTTTTGCACCACACATTCATCACTTGCATGCTGAGATAAGACAGAAAATTAATTTGAGCAATGAAAATTATAAGTCTGCTGCAAATGTTCATTGCAGGTACACCAAGAGTTCAATGAGAATGACAATGTGATGCTTCCGACACCGTGTCGAGAGGTTACCTCCAGGCACATGGAAAAAGGTGCATGCTAAGCGGATGGTTCAATTTCATGTTAAAAGAAGGTTAGTGATAATGCTTATGAGTTAGATCTTCTTAGTAATATGGGTATTGGTCCTGTATTTAATGTGGCCGATCTTACTGCATATCATGGACCTTTTAGTCCGTCGATCCCACCTCCTGCTTCTTCATCTACTAACCCTGTTAAGCTTGTATTTGTTCCTCCTTTACCTATTCCACCTGCACCTCCTCTTGTTTCTTCACAGTCTATAGCAGATGGTATCAAGAATGTATTGGATGAGAGATTATTGTCGACTAAGCGCGGAGGATATCGCCAATTTTTGGTTAAGTGGCGCGACAAGCCTAACAGTGATTGCACGTGGATTGGTAAGGACGAGTTTCATCGGATTGATCATGCATTGTTGGAGCGTTATGAAGATTTCATTTTGACATAGCCGAATATTTTCCAACTGGGGAGAAATGATGGGGATCGATGATTTAGTTTCCTTATTTTTTTATTTTTTTTATTTCATTATTTTGGACTTATTTTAATTAGTTGGGATATTTTTGTCTTTTGTTATTTTATTGGTCTCCAAGTCCAATTTAGGATTGTTTTTGTTTAAATACCGATGTAATCTTTACACTGAGTACATTCTGAATATTGAGATTATTATTGACTTTTCGTATAGGGAATTGATATTTTCACAAGCTAATTTGATATTTCAACTAGTGGGTCCCACTTTTAACTAAACCAACCATTTGTGCAATAAACTAATTATAAGATTTAGTTCTTATGTCCAAATTACCCCACTTGATAAATAACTAAACATCTAGTTTAACTTTATTTGATTAGTAGCGTCAACTCAATTGAAGACAACTTTTATTTATTTAATTATTATGATAGTAATAATATTAATAATAATTAAAAAGTAGGTAGGAAATAAGTGAGAAAAATTATTTACACATAAAAATTAAGATCTAAGGTTTTCTTCTCCCAACAGGGAAAAAAATTTCAAAATTTCTATTATCATATCATATTACTAAATTAAGATTTTTATAAAACAAATTATACTTAAAATGTGTAAACTTTATATATAAGACTCTGTAAAAATTAATCTTATAAGACTGTAAAAATTATTTTAAGTTTGATATTGGAACTGATCATCTGAATTAATCATATAAAAATTGATGTAATAAGATAAAATAGAAGTTTCAAATTTTTTGTTTGTTCGGAGTTTTCGGACCACAAGACATGCAAGTTTTTATCATCTTATGATCCATCGGGCAGCCTAATATACATTTTATATATATGGGAAAAGACATATATAAAGTTTACACATTTATAAAAATATTATGTATAATTTGTTTCATAAAAATCTTAATTTAAATATAATTTGTTTACACATTATACTTAATTTGTAAACAAATCTTAATATAGTAATATGATATGATAATAGAAATTCTAAAAATAATTTACACATTTTAGTAATATGATATGATAAAGTTTACACAGTCTTATATATAAAGTTTACACATTTTAAATTTACAGTCTTATATACAAATTTACACAGTCTTATATATAAAGTTTACACATTTTAAGTATAATTTGTTTCATAAAAATCTTAATTTAGTAATATGATATGACAATAGAAATTCTGAAAATAATTTTTTTCCTTGGTAGGAGAAAGCTTTAAATCCTAATTTTTTATGTGTAAATAATTGTTCTCACTTATTTCCTAACTATTTTCTAATTATTATTAATATTATTATTATTATAATTAAATAAATAAAAATTGTCTTCAATTGAGTAACCATAATAATCAAATAAAGTTAAGCAACTAGATGTTTAGTTATTTATGAAGTGGGTGTAATTTGGACATAAGAACTAAATTTTATAGTTAGTTTACTGCACAAAGGGTTAGTTTAGTTAAAAAAGGGACCCACTTGTGGAAATATCAAATTAGCTTGTGAAAATATCAATTCCCTTCTTATATCGTGGAGATATTTACCTAGAGTTAAGTTGAAATTCTAAACCCCATAATTTTAGCGCAAAGCTTAAATCCTACTTCTATCCCTCTGTCAATCAATAACAAAATCCGTTTTACAAATTGTCCTACATTATAAAGAGTTCATTTGAAAGCTCCCTTTTTTATAAAGAAGATGCGTGAAAATGTGTGGATGAAATTTATTTCTCAAGGAAAATGTCATCACTATAGATGATATCACTTATGTGATGTCATTCCTATGATGTCACCCAAGTACCCCGATTTTAATAAAGAAAAATAAGCTTGATTTGGCTCACACCATTGGTCAACTAAAGAAGCCTACATATGAACTCCCCCGCGCTACCCCTTTTCTAGGATGTCCCCAAGCATGCTTTCAACTTGGAATTGCAATTTATTGTATAGATGTAATTAAAAGTTAAAACGGCCAGAAATGCGGCCAAAAAATTGTACTTTGAAAACACTATTGTACAAATTTTATACAAAACTAAGTCGTTTTACTATTTAATCTTAGTCAAGCTTAACTAATGCATGCCTTATATTTCATTTTTCATATCTATATCAATATCTATATCTATATATATACATATATATATATATATATATATATATATATATTGATGTGGGTAAAAATATCCACCTATAGGACGTTTTCACATGTATGCCACCCGAAGGCCCCACTTGTTAAATTAATACAATGGTCCCTTGGCGGGGGTGCAAAAGCCCTAACCGCCTTGTACACCTTCTACGGGATTCTAAATAAAATTAAGGATCATAAGAGGACTCTACCAAGTTATATACTGTTGAATCTTGATTGAGTACGACTGGGTCAGACGATCCTAGGTTGACTCAACTACTGAATCTAGTTTGATACAATTATGATCAGCTACTAAAGATAATTCGTTCATGGTGGGCCACGGATGATTCCTACCAACTATAATGTATTCAACAACCATGGAGAAAACATTAAAGCAAGTGGGTTTGTTTTTAAGTTGGCATATTCAGCATGTGGGCCACACGGATATGAAGAATATTCAGCAATCTTAAATTTGATACAAGGCCAATTCAGAAATTAGAAAAGATTTTGTTTCCTAAAATATTAGGCAGATTATATTGTATTTTATTTCCTTTTATTTTAGGTAATTTAGCATGATTCTAGGAGGGGTTTTGATTTAGGGAATTGATATTTTCACAAGGCTCCCCTCATATGAATAGTAAACGGGACCCACATTCATGTGAGTGAGACCTTGTGGAAATATCAATTCTCTTGATTTATTTAGATTGCAATTCTAAAGGTTTCTATTTGGGTAAAATTATGGCAACAATTTTAGGGTTTTTGTTACCATAATAAGTTTTTAATTGCTTTATAGAAATAAGGATTTCTATTACAAATTGGTTTGTAATTCCTATTAGGATTAGGGTTTTTTGTCACTAGTATAAATAAGGGTTACAATTGATGTAATTGTCACATTATTCAATATACTTGCGAGTTTTTCTCTTCTTTGGTTCTTTGAAGAATTCCTGAGTTAATTCTTAGTTTTCTTTGAGATTCAACTTTGAGTTATCATACAACAATTCATAGTTGTGTGTGGCGTCTTCTACCGCATCAATCGTCGATTGTACCAAGATTACCGCTTCAATATAAGCGAGGGGTCAAGATGTCGTTAATGTCCATTCAACGCAGATTTCCTAGGGCAAGCAATTGTACCAAGATTACCGCTTACATATAAGCACATATAAGCGAGGAGTTAAGGTATTGCAAGCGATTCACCTTCATAACTTGTTAGAAACGATCTGGGCGATAACCACCTCACGCAAGTGTGCCGTGAAGTCTATCATACTTCCATGGAGGGTACTCCACCAGAGGGACGTCCCTATAAATACCCCCTTGGTTCACCCATCAAGGTATGCACAATTTTAGACTCTACATAGCTATTATTTGCTTTCCTCTATATTCAAGTTCTAACTTAGGCATCGGAGGGTCTGCCTAGGTATAACCCCTGCGGGTCTTTAGGTGTTTGTTAACTTTCTTAGGTGTGGTTGACCCTACTTGAAGATCTCTAACACGATTGGTTAGGCTCTACAGTTTTGGGCTGCTTCATATATATATATATATGTATATTTGTGCAGGGCACAATTAATGAAGGGTAATATAATAATTTTGCCAACTAAATATTTTAGAAGCATATTAAATCCAATTAGGGTTAGAGTTCCTAAAAAACCTAACCACCTACGAATTGGTAACATGGAAGGATTCTAAAGCAATTTATGACTCTAATTCCCAACTCCTGAAAGCGATAACTCTCATGCTATAAATAGTGAATGTTCCAACACATTCAAGGTACGTTATCTACTCTAATCATAACTCTCTCCCTCCATATCAAAGATCTGACTTAAGCATCACAGAGCCCTCCCGAAGTCCCCCACTGGCAGACCTTTTTGCAGGTTATTCGACGAATTAAAGGCAGTCGGACGGTGGTTAAACTCAATGTTTGTGGGTTAACCGAAACCCTAATTTAAATGTTGTTGATTGACGCATCATATATATATATATTGTATTTCTAGCCATTTTAATTAAACTGAAATAAACCAACAATACCTATTGTTTTGAATTTTTCAAGAGTTTTCTAACTAAAAATACATTGAAAATTAAAATTTTGTAATGAAGTACTTGTGGAATTTTGAAAATTAAAGGAAAAAAGAGAAACAATTTGTTTAGAAGAGAGAAAGGAAGAATGAAAAAAGAAGAATATGATCCGCTACATTTGTCGTGGATGATGTGAAATTGGGTTTGATTAATAAAAAACAACATTTGACCATCATCTGCTAGTGAAAGTAGCAACAACCGCTTTTAAATTGACACAGTCGAGATTTGGACTGAAAATAGGATCAGAGTCGATGCTGACTATAGATTAATTCCTTATATATATACACACTAATGCTAGATGTATAAAACAATGGTTACAAAAAATTACTTACAAAATGATGTGGTTACTTGTAGTTGGTCACAATCATTGGGTCATAGGCTCACCTATGCATGGTAAATCATCAAGTAATCATGTTTGCCACCTCATTTAGTATTTTAGTATCCAACAATTATTTAGTAACGATAGCAGAGCTCATATATATAGTGTGTGCACACGCGCAGCGTCAATATATCTAGGTAATGAATCTATGACAACAAATAAGAATTGCTACCCAACAAGACCTTACCTAATGTATCATATTAAACTTATTCGGCACTCGAAGAAAATAAAAGGACAAAAAAACATAAACAAACAAAACACCAAAAAGACATTATGGAAGGATGTAAGTTTCTTAATTATTTTTCTAGAAGGAAATATTTGTTTCATTATGATCCCTACTAACACCTTCAACAACTTTACAATCTAGATTAAAGTTGGAAACAACCCGGATCAAATTCCGAGTCCGGAATAAATTTCGAGTCAAATCTCAAATCCGAATCAAATACATCCAATAAAACCTTAAACCACTGGCCCAATAGTATCTACTTGGGTCATCTTAACCCACCACAGGCTCACCCAAAAGTCATGACTGAAAGTACTATTGGTAGTAATTTAATTTCTTATATACAGACAAATTTTTTCATATCTTTCGATGTGGGACTGGGTGTTACAAACTCCCCCACTTAATTTCTGACATCCCCGTCAAACCGAGCACACGTCCACAGATCTTCATCTCTCTAGCCATTGTGGGATAATATCGGCTGGCTTCGTGTCCCCTACCTCCGGACCTCCCTTCCTCTATTGTGGGATAATACCACCAACCTTCGTGTCCCCACTTCCGACAACCGGATCGGATGACCCTACCCGAGCTTTCGAGAGTTTGTTTTGATACCATATGAAACAACTCAGGTCAAATTCCGAGTTCGAACAAATCTCGGGTCAAATCTCAAGTCCGAATTGAATCAAATCCATCCAAATAAGACCTTAAATCACTGGCCCAATAGTATCTTCTTGGGTCATCTTAGCCCACCACAGGCTCACTCAAAGGTCATGACTGAAAATACTATTAATATAATTTAATTCTTTATAATTGAATACTTTCGATGTGGGACTGGGGGTTACAAAGTTTGTCAGCCCAAATTAAAATTGTGATGAGCACATCAGTGTACTTACTAGTAACAGCAGCCCCATCATCTGCGGTAAGAGACCCTTGCCCCTCTTTTACAATCTTCTTGATAACCTTGGAATTGCCAGTTACATGAATCACAGGGTTGAAGGACACCAGCTCCAAATTGATGCTTAGCGCAGAATTTGGTGGGATCATAGGAAAACCACTAGTGGAATCTTTACGACCTCGTATGTATGCATCTGCAATGTTCAGATAAAAAAAAGAGAATTATGAAATGTGAGACATTAAAATTTATAAATAAAACTAGGGATAATTATGAATTTGCTATAGATGATAAAAAGGGTGGGAAGTGGATTCACTATCAATGAACTCTTCTTGACAGGTAGATTTGTTGCACATTCTTGTTTAAGATTATAA